>BMAV01020381.1:148086-160519 GCA_019973955.1 Trichonephila inaurata madagascariensis | reverse complement strand
TTTTTTTTAACATCTTGCGTGAATTGATCATCCCCCTTTAGGGATTAAAAAAGCCCAAATTTCATCTTTTTTTCCCGCCACATATACACTGTAAATAAATAACTATGTGGTTCCTTGGGGATTCGATAAAAAAGCCCAAAATTTCCTTTTCCCCCAAATAACCATCTTAAAAAAAAACTATGCTGGTCCTTGGGGATTCGATAAAAAAAGCCCAAAATTTTCATCATTTTCCCCCAAAACATCTGTAAATAAAAATTTGTGGCCCCTTTAGGGATTCGATGAAAAAGTCCAAATTTCATCATTTTCCTGCCACATATATACATCTGTAAATAAATAACTATGCTGGTCCTTAGGGATTCGATAAAGTCCAAATTTCATCATTTTCCTGCCACATATACATCTGTAAATAAATAACTATGCTGGTCCCTTAGGGTTCGATGAAAAGTCCAAATTTCATCTTTTTCCCTTTTACATTTTAACATCTGAAAAATAAATAACTTTTTGGGGTTTTTTGGGGATTCGATGAAAGTCCAAATTTCATCATTTTCCTGCCACATATACATCTGTAAATAAATAACTATGCTGGTCGATTTCAGTAGGTCAACGTTGGTTCCCCGGACGCTAGGTTCCTTTTTTCTTTAACGTGGGAAAAAACAATGGAGACTTCTAATTGGGCCACACTTGGGGTGGAGTGGCTTTACGGGGTAAGATCGCCTAGGGGTTCATTTCGTCACTTTGCCGTGATGAAATTCTATATCAGTAATTATTTTTTTTGGGGTCGCTTGTAATTTCTGAAATATGTTATTAAATATGAAGCAGTCAATGCTATTACGGTATGATGCAACAAAGCTGTAAAAATAATAATAAAATAAATAGAGGTAGAACACTTTATTGGATCATGAACCACTTAAAATCAATTAAAATTAATTTTTAATTTTATTTTTATTAAAATATAAAGAGAACTGTTTATATATAATTGTAAAGTAATTATTTTTCTTTCATTCACATCCAAACTGTGTTATTTTCCAGTGTTTTTATCGTCCTTTCGAAATTTCTGTTTTATGCTCGTTATAACAATCCATCATTAAAGCAGACCTTGAATACCTTGAGAAGAAAAATGGTTATGTAAATCGAGTTTAAGATAAACAAAAAGAATTGAATGTTTATAAAACAAAAGAATACACAAAAAATTTTTTAAAAAAAAATTAAATGTTTATAAGAAAAAAAGGAATACACAAAAAATTTTTACAAAAAAATTTAATGTTTATAAGACAAAAGAATACACATAAAGTTTACAAAAAGAATACACATAAAGTTTACAAAAAGAATTGAATGTTTATAAGACAAAAGAATACACATAAAGTTTACAAAAAAAATTTAATGTTTATAAGACAAAAGAATACACATAAAGTTTACAAAAAAGAATTGAATGTTTATAAGACAAAAGAATACACATAAAGTTTACAAAAAGAATTGAATGTTTATAAGACAAAAAAATTTAACAAAAAGTTTACAAAAAAGAATTGAATGTAAAATGAATTTTTGATCCTTGCAGGCTTTAACACATTTTTTGATGTTCTAAACCCCTTGCTTAAATGACTGCGGTTTCTAGTATCCCCAGAAATCCCAGATTTCTGGGGATATTGACCTTGACGTTACGACGCACATTTAATTTTTTTTCTTTTGACACAGTCTAAGGTGCACGTTCGTCCGTGTTTCCTTTTGCTTTCAGAAGTTTGTTTCCCTAATTTTGTTGTTTATTTTTACTTTTTCTTGCCAATATGACATCGTCGTTAGATTTCAACGAAAGTTATACTTAATGAGAATATTTGCCGGAAACCGATGAATACGACAGTCAGTTCTGATACGGATTTATCTATTTGTGATGAAGAATTGGAACAAAAATGAAATACACTTACCGTAAAATCCGGCGTATAACGCGTATAGCTTTAAAAATAACAAAAAAGAGATGAGCATTAAAAAAAAATACTTCTACTTGTGTCGAAACACTGTTTGTTTAAAAGAAACGGGCTTGTCTTTTTTAACTAAAAAAAGGGGTTTTTTTGTGTTAATTATAGCACTATGATTAAAATATATTAAAAATGAAATAAATTTACATCCATTTCAGAAGGTGAAAATGCTGCACATCTATATTCCACTCACACTCCGTTATTATATTATTTCCCTATCTGGTTCTACAGTTCTAAGGCAACTCATTAAATCCATCATATGATGTATTTTTTCATTGCCAGATACAACAGGGTAAAAAACGACTAATCTGAACTGAAAAATATAGACATAAATTATTTCTCTGACAATTAGAATTAAATACACTACTCCCAACGAAGTTCTCGTTGAAAGAATAATAACGTATCCAAGCTCACACATCTGCCTTCCTCCACCTCCTTCCATCAACTCCTATTACTACACAAGTTGCAGTTCTAGAAATATACTATTTTTTCTAAAGTCTGGAATAATACCTCGAATAAATGACTAAAACATAAAAGCTATGTATATACAACCATTTCAGATTTTTTCGTAAAAATGGGGGTGCGCGTTATACGGCGAATATATCAAAAATTTAAAAAAATCAGCTTGAAAGTATAGGTGCGCGTTATACGCCGGATTTTACAATATGTAACACATGTAGAAAAGCTTTTTGTTCCAAAGAACATTTCAAGCAATTTCACAATGATTTGTTATTTTAATTTTAATTTTCCTATTTTTTTATTCAAATTTTTATAGCCCACACACTCTGTAACTTACTTTTTGTAATTTTATACAATCCCAATAAAAGAAAATCTACCTTATAATGTTTCTTGTGCTGGTTATACTGGTTGTACACCTAAATAAGCTATGCATCCACATGAGGTTACAATGGAATTTTGCCCTATACATGTCATGTATCGACTGGTGATTATATGGTACGCAAGGAGTTAATATCATCATGTTATGCCAGTGCTTCTCAAACTTTCGATTCTTGTGACCCAATTTTCAGTAATATAATTTCCATCGCGCCCCCCTTTCTCCATACAATAACACTGTATTGAATTCAGTAATACTATGCTTTGATGCTAAAGCTGCAATACGACTTTAACCTTTGAAGTCCCATTGGCGTATATAAACGTCTTGGTCAGTCAATGTATTAATTTGGGCCGGTTGTATATATACGTCTTTCCCAAGTACGATCTTTTTTTTGAACTTCTATCCATAAATTTTTTCAAAACTTTGTAATGAATAAAATTAACTTGACAGTGTTTGCGAAGGAACCATTTCCCAAAATTTTTTTCCCCATTCCCCCAAACATCCATCCCCCCTGTGAAAAAAAAGTGGTTTGGGGGGGAACCGTTTAAATTTTTAAACTCGGCAGTTGAGATTCATTACAAACCGCACAAATTATCAATATAAATGTTAATTTTGTTTTAATTTATGTATGAGATAAAAAAACCCTAGTCACTGGTAATTATTAAACTTGCTCTCAACTTTTTTGTTAATTATTTATAAAATACATTGTGAATACTGCTACATTTATAAGTGTATTTTTTATTACAGAATGTATTTTGTTGTTTCGCTCACAAATTAAAATTTTTAAAATAATTTTTTGTTTTTACTTTTTAATATCCCGCCCCCCCTTTAGATTTTTACGCCCCCAGGGGCGCCCCCCCAGTTTTAGAAACCTTTTTTATGCATTCAGTATGTTAATTTTTTTTTCTATGTTGTTCGTTATCCCAATCTTAAATTTTAGACTTAATAATTTTCGTGTTGTTTATCATTATTTTTCCTATATAAGTTATGTTCTAAAATTTTAAAAATTTGATTTTTTCAAATCTTTTTCTGATTGTTTAAGTGTGAAATATTAGTTAGAGTATAACACAGATGATAACTCCAGTGGAAAAAAATTAATGTAAAACAAATCTCTCTCTAAATAAAATTTAAAACTTATCTTATCTTTAGAACGTTTATATAAATATGAATGTTGTCTTGAATTTTTTTTTGAAAAAAAACATACAATTCATCTTTTTTTCTCCGTGTCCCCACCCCCCCTTTTTTTTTTTCCCGTCAAGTTTTGGGCAATTAAAAAGACAAAAGATTAGTCGTTTTTCGTTGTGTCATAGAATTTGTTTCTAAGTATTTTTAAAAAATGCAGTTCCTTACTTTTGTGAATGATAAGGAAATATTTTTTTTTTTTTTTTTTACTATTCACTGATGGGGAAAAAAAATGTTTCAGAATGCTATCTCTTCCTGTTATCAGTGAAAAAGTAAAAGGAAAAAGTTCTCATAAGAAGATTGTAGAATGAAAACTTTTTTAAATGATTCATTGAAACATCTATATATATAAAAATGGATTTTTGTATATATGAAATCGCATCACTCCAACACCGTTCAAGCGATCAGTATGAAAATTGGCATGTATATGTATTTTTTTTGTGGAGAAAGTTTTTGTGCTTCCTGTTTGTTCCAACTTTCCACCAGGTGGCGCTACAGCCTATCAACTTCTGCAGCGTTCAATTAAGTGGCCAAGTTGCCAACAGGGTCGCCAAAAGTGATGTCAACTTGGCTCTATCGCCAACATTTCGCTATGTTTCTGTTGAAATGTCATTATAATGTAAGGAACGGCGTTGCTTGCGAGTATTACAAATTTAACATAAAATAAATTTAACAGAATGTAATATTAATATATTACACATCCCGATATAAATTATTTACACTATTTTAAGCGTTCATTACAAAAGTTTGTAACAATGTGTTACTTTGTTACTTTTGCTGAGCAGAGATCAGCTTAGGAAGGTGTTTTCAAAAATCGACCCGCAAGAGTGTTACGGAGCTTTATAAATAAAAAATATCCTTTTTATCGTAGATCTACAGACTTAAAATTTAACAAATAATGGGTTTTTTTTCAACTGAGATATGCAAAAAGCTTTTATTTATTTTTTGCTGTTGTTGTTGTTTAATTTGCAATTCAAGTAAAATTAACTCATTAAAAACTTCTTTGTCCTTCAATCTGTATTGTTTTATTTTTTTTATTCCACCCGTGGGAAGAACGGGTATACTAGCTAGTTATATATATATGTGCGTGAGATGATGGCCATTAACGTCACACTGTAAAGCAGAACTTAGGTTACTGGCGACAGACCTCGTAATTTTAAATCTCGTTGAAATGACGAGGACTACACCAGAGCCAGCATCCCCTCTCCTAACTACACCACCTTGCTAGAGGAGGATTTTAGACTTCGTCAGATTTAACGTGCGTCAGCCCCTCCACACGGCTGGTCATTTGTGGCACAAGAGCTCGAACTCGTTACACGCTGGTCGCGAGTTCGTGATGTGACTCTGAGAAAAATAATGTCGCGTTATATTTATGAATTTAAACATTTGGTTTATTTA
The DNA here is from genome assembly GCA_019973955.1 of Trichonephila inaurata madagascariensis. Taxonomy (NCBI): domain Eukaryota; kingdom Metazoa; phylum Arthropoda; class Arachnida; order Araneae; family Nephilidae; genus Trichonephila; species Trichonephila inaurata. The sequence continues at coordinate 155,134 of BMAV01020381.1, read as the reverse complement.
CATCACAGTTTATTTGCAGTACAGTAAATACATTGAAGTTATTTAAAAGATTGGTTAATTCATTAGTCCATATTCTGATGTTTTTGGGATTATATCCGTCTTGTTCGATATTTTTTTTCCAACTGACCTCTCTGTCCTCTCTAGGGTCTCGGTATGGTGGTGGTCGTCCTCTTTATCCTCGAGTTACATCCAGCTAGTGGGTGGAATAAGGAGTTTCTCACGGTGTCAAAGGTTGCCGCGGTGATAACCAAAGACAAGACCTTATAATATTTTAAGGTTGCACGTGTGTACAGGAACGTGGTTATTCTATTCACAAAGAAGCCGACTTTCAAGCTGTGTGACAGGAAAACTTACGTGACCATAACCCCTAGGCTACCGCGGACACACACACACGCAACACACGTATAGTAATATAAATATAAGGGATGGAAAAATTCTGGAAGCGAAAACGAAGATTACCAAACTCCTATCTTAATTTCTGTTGAATTTTCTGGAAATTTTTCTGGACATGTTTATATTAATCAAATTTCATTTTGTATTTTGAAATAAAAATACAAAAGCAGTTTTTTCGTGAAATTAATTTTCGGTTATTTATAATTTGTATTCATTTAACGTTTTCCTTTAAACAGTTACTGTAATTTTTAAGTAATTTTAGTGATAGATAAATAACAACATAATATCATAAATATATTATATCATATCATAATATCATAAATAAACGTATCATAAAACATATACAAAAGAGTGGAGAAAATTATTCGTAAATATTTTTTTTCATTAGAAAATCTAGCTTTCAAAAGTAATTTGATATATCTTTTTCCTTCTTAACATGTATAATAGGAAAAACCGAGTTGAAATAATTAAAAATAATGAAATTACGTTTACAATGAAACAAATGTTGTTAATATGATCAAAAAATATGTATTTGAATTGTGATATTTTCTGAACTAATTTACTTTCAATGTTTGTTTTATATATAATTTACGATTTGTTTTTCTCTTGAAACTGTTTGTTTTTAAAATAGCTTGGTTACGAATACATATATGAAATTAACAGGAATACATTCTTTTATTTCAAACATGCAGTGTTTATTTTATTTAATTAATTTCTCATTTTCATAATTATTTAATGTTTTCAAATTCAACGTTAGCATCCGCAACAACTTTGAAATATTTTCAAAAGTAGTGAGTTTGAAATCCTTTATCTGTACACTTTAGATGTTCAGCAAAACTCAATTTTTGTTGTTACGCACTAAAATTTATACTGTTCCAACTGAATAATTTTGAAATTTGTATATTTATTGTGATGTAGTAAAATTTTATTGGAATAATCAAATGCCAAAATTTAGAATTTGTGGAATATCAAATAAATTGCTTTCCGGTTGCTCGTTTAGAGTTGCATTTCATCAGAAAATGAAAATCCTTCCTTCATAAAATGTTGGAAATAGTTTGCCGCAATAATGAGCAATGATTTGACAAAATGAAATACCAAACTACTTTTCTCCATGTTTGGTCATTTTATAGAAATAGAACTTATATGCGGAAGGTTTGATTTTAGTCTACGTTGTTGTTCGGTAAAGGGTAAATAAGTTGCTATTCACAAATATTTTTTATAACTTCTCTGGATTTGAAATTGAAACGGAGATGCTATTATTTCGGTTGGATGTTAATTACTTTAGTTTAATATTTTGAGGAATATTCTGGGAATTATCAATATTTTTTGATGAATTTTGTTGTAGTATCAATGTACTTCAAAATAAAGATTTAAATTGTTTTGTTTTCATACAGGATTTTAAAAAATTTGGGGTAAAACCGTAGATCTCGAGTTTATAAATTGTTATTTTAAAGTTACCCAACTTCAATTTTTGATGATAATTAAAAAAAATTATAATTGCGTGTAATTAAATTTAAAAAACATGATTTAATTTTAATGTTAATTATATTTCAGCTGAATTGATTAATGTTGTTGTGAATTTTTATAATGTAGTCACACAATATTTTATTGAGCTTTTAAACAATTTAAATAACATTATTTTTTTAATAATTCATAACAATTGGTCCATTTTTTTTAAAAAATTCAAATAATCTTGTGATCTGTATTACTGAAATTGATACACTTCTTGTATTCAATGGGGGATGGTTCTAAATAATGATATAAAATTAGTAAACTCGGATTTATTTTTAAGAAGTGTACCATTATCTAATATTTTGATGTCGAAATTTTCTTTGAAAACTGTTAACAAGTTAAGGATTTGTCCTCTGACCCTTTGGAAAGCTTCACAGACTGCATCATTCTATGTAATCACTCATAAGAAATAGATAGAAAAGAAAGAGACTTTTAAAATATCGAAATTGTTTTAAAGATTATTTCGGCGTTTTTCCAATAAACTGCACATATCCTTTCCGCTTTCAAAATTCGTCAACGAGTTCATTCAAATCCAAATGGGTGTTTCTTAAACTCGACAGTGGGCGAAACAGTTCATTGGAGGCAAGGTCAAAAACCTTGAAGGCAAGAGCTTCAAAATGGCGGAGAAGGATTAGGTCGGGTATTTCCCCTACGAGAACATCTTCATGAGTCATCGATGACGTAATCTGTCTTGTCAAATGAGATTGGAGGACGACCTCCAATCGAGCTGTTCGGTGTTTCTCGAACGTTTCTGCTTTCAACGCTTATTCCCAAATACATAAATTTGATGAAAGGACTTGACAAACGCGGAAGAGATTTCATTTTCCGTTTTGGCAATTTCATTAGGATTATGTGTAATTTATAGGTGCTTTCGTAAGTGGAAATCAGTTAAATTGTGTGGATTTGGAACTGCCCATTTAAAATATTGGTTGATATTCCAATATTCGTTGAAATCTCAGAAGCATTTGACTTCAAGATTAATTAAAAGTATTTGTAATTACGTGAAAATTATTGAGAAATAATTTAAATTGACGCATTTAGTTAAGAATACAGTGAACGGTTTTAAAAGATGCGAAAAAAATGCTTTTCATTATTGTTGAAGGATTTTATGTTTTTTTAGATTATTCAAGAAATGAAATCTCGAATCAATTAAATTTCTCTTTTTATTATCCGGTTACCTTATTATTATTGTTCTTGATTGATACTTTTTAAAAACGTGTTTTGCTTTCAAAAAGTAATTTAAATGCTGACGACGATTCAATAAGAATGAAAAATTCGTTATTATTTTTTATTTTCATGAATTAAATCAAATGTTTTACAATAACTTGGTTGTATTAAAAAAAACCTAAAAATTGCGTACATTTCAACTATTTTTCAATATTTATCAATTCTGATTCTTTCAGTTACGTATTATTTCCTGTTTTACAATATAATTCGTAAAATAAAAAAAAAGTGAATGCTAAGTCTGGAAAAATGAAAAGAGAATATAGAAACTTGCGAAAATTGTGGAATAGTAAGGGTTATTGAGTATAATAATGGTATATTCTTTTTGGTGTAAAAAGGTGTGAACACCTCTAAGTTAAACAAACAAACAAAAAAAAATGTCACTTAACAGTTAATGCAATTGTAACATTTTTAAATTGAGTGATCATTGCAGAATATTTTTGAGAAAAGAAGAAACTATCATTTTATTCTCAGTGACAAATATCGTCGTCTTCGAAAAATTGTCACAATTTTGTTGTTGTTGAGAAGACTTGAAAAAACTTTTTCCCCGTGTCAAAAGATGCCGTGGAGTTATAAGCCTACCGAAAAGCACTTTAATATTTAAAAAAAGATTTTTTACATCGTTTGAAAAGTTAAATTAAAGAAAATAATAATATAAATAAAGGAAAAGGGGGAAAAAATGAACTGAATGGATACGTACAAGTAACTAAAAAATAATAAAGAGTTGAAAGCAAAGTTTTACGAATGGAAAAAAGAATTTAAAAATTATAGTTAATTATAATAACAATAGAAGAGAAATTAAAATGATAAAAAGGGATAATTTTAAATAAAAGTAGCATTTTTTTTACTGGTACTTTTTTAGAAGTATATATAAACATTTTGAGGATAAAATAAAATCACTTGTTAAAAATAAATTATCTGTAGGAGTATAAATTGAAAATTGTAAAATCTTTAGTAGAAGAATTTGTTGAATTTAAATTATAACTGAAAAAGTTTTAATATCGATGGAATTTTAGATACGATAATTTTTTTTTTTGTCGCGTGAACGTTTGATAGAAATTGACAAACGATAATTAACTTTTTCTTATTGAATTTGTTTGCGGAGTAACATAAATAAATGTATCTATCTTTACAATTAGAATTTTCATTACGTTAAATGAATTTGAAGTGTGGAATTAACTGAATAAAATGTCTAACATTTTATAATTCGTATCATCTCAGCGTTGTACTTTTGTATGTCGATACATTTGAAGTTGTATTGCTAGAAACATTTGCATATGTAATTAAAATAATACGATACTTTTCCGTTCTCCAGCGCAAATCTCGCCAAGTTAACGTTATTGGCGACAACACACAATATACACAAAAAAAATAATAAATGGTAGTTTTTATTGGTTTTTCATCCATTTTTGATATATTATGAAAAAGGCTTTACTGAGAAGAAAACACTATTATACTTGTTTTGTTTATGTGGTAGTAAAAATTTACCAGCGGGAATATTCCGTTTGGCGTCTGTTGAATCATTTTTGATGACTTTATCGCTTGCGGCGTCGAAACGGAAAGGTGCCAAAAATTGTTTTAAATCAGTTTCAAAGAAAACTCAATAATTGGATTCGAATATTGGTTTTAATAAAAATCCAGGTCACGTTTTCCTTTTTTAAATTCAGCACTAATAATGAAATTTTAAATTTTTAACCAAAATGCAAATATGTTTAAATGAAAAAAAGGCCTCTTTTTTTAAATTTCCCTACTTTCCACACATTCTCTATATATTTATTTATCTTGGTGGAATTTTCAATCGTTAATAAAATGCGCTCGGGGGGGACAAAAATTTTTTTATAAAAACAATGATTATTTTGGATGAAATACAAATTTAATTATAAATTAAAAAAAATTAATTGTTTAAAAAACTAATTATTTAAAAATTCCCAAATAAAACCATTGGCATCTTTTTTGGCGATTTTAATAAAAAACTTAAAAAAGGTTTTTTTTCCCCTTTTTAAAAAGCATTCAGTTAAACCCGAAATTTTTACGATTTTTTTAGAGGGCAATATGATACTTAGTAAAAATTAAATTTAAAAATAAACCATTAATGTTGTAATTCTATCATATGTATATCCCCATTTATATTATGTAATTATTTAATAAAAAGAAACAAAAAAAAAAATTTTTTTTTGTTGATCTAAATAGGAATTGATTTTAAAATTTTTTTTTATTATTTTTAAATTCGTTTTTTCCTTTTAAAAATAAATACTTCCGTATTCCGTTTTTAATTTAATGTTCTTTTAACATTATTAATTTTATAGTGAAGGGTTTTTGCTTTAAAAAAGTTTTTGTTTTTATAAGTTTAAATTTGTTTGAAAGGAATCTTTGGACCGATTTTTATCCATTTTTAAAGGTCAAAAATTAATTGGGAAATTTTGCCCCCTGATTTCAAATTTTTACTCTTTTCCCAGATTTTGCCCGGATTGCATATACCTTTTTCCAAATTTATAACCCCAAAATTTTCCAGATGTGGGACTATCTGGGGGGGCCCTCCCCTTTAAAAAGGTGAAACCCCCAAAAAGGGGAAAAACGTTTGTTAAAAAAAAAAATAAAACAAAAAAAAAAATGTTCTTTTGCAAAAAAAGGGGAAAAAAAAAAAAAAATTGGGTCATGTGAATAAAAATTTTATTTTTACTGCTAAATTTTTTTTTTTTTAAATAAATATTTTTAGAAGTGATGAAAAAACAATTTAAAATTAAAAGCAATACTTTAAAAAAGGTGATAAAATTTTTTTCTAACCCAAATATTTTTTTTTATTTTGATAAAGCAATATGTTTAGAAGTGATGATACGAATTAATATTATAGCAATGCGTTTAAAAGGTGATAATACGATTGACATTTAACTTTTCTTCTTAACACACTTTTATTAGTTAGACCTGTTTCTATAGAGACGGAATCTTTGAAATATAACGATAGGGGACCATCCGAGCCCCCGTAAACGGAGAAAAAATTTTAAACCCGTTAATTAATATCCATTGAAGAGCAAGACAAATTTCCCAAACACAGCCACGTAATTCTGGCTCCAAATATCAAAAAAAAAAAAGGAAAAAATTTAAAAAAAAAAAAAAAGGGTTTTAAAACAAAAAAAAAAAAAAAATTTTTTTAAAAAACAATTTAAAAAATTTTATAGAAAAAAAACTAAAACATTAAAAAGGGAAAAGGAAAAAAAGTAAAAAAAATTTTTAAATTATAAGAATAAAATGATTAACGAAAAAATTAATTCATTGAGATAAAAGCCTGGGGTGGGGTTTTTGTACTACTTTTTTACCCCAAAAAAACTCAGCTTTTGGAATAGAACTTAGGGGGGGTTAAACAATTTATAGAACACCCCGGGCTTTTTTCTCAATGACATTAACCGTTAATCAAAATTCTTATATTAAGTTTTTTTTTATTTTTTAGTCCGTTCCTTAAAAAGGGTTTTTTTTATTTTTTTTAAAATTTATAATTTATTCCATTTTTTACTTGAAGCGCTTTTGTTTATTTCGATTACATGTTAAAAAAAGGGGTTTTTTTTTAAAAAATGTACTATCCTTAAAAAGGAGAATTTTAAAAAAAAAAAAATTTTCTTGAAGAAAAAAATTTTAAAAAAAAATTTTTTAAAAAAATTATAATTTGATAAATGAAAATTTGAAGGATGCGTTTTCTAGGTTATTGAATTTAAATTGCTTGGAAATATTATTTTAATGTATTTTGTTGCTGCTTTATTTATTAGGCAGTGAGAAACGCAAATTTGGCCGAATATTTTTTAACGATAAGGATTCATAATTATCATATCTTTTCAATAAGTATTTTTGAACATAAATTCTTCTGCGCAAAATATAGCTGGCGGCTTTTTCTGCTTCTCCCTGTTTATTGGCTGAAATGGAATCAGAA
>BMAV01020381.1:134155-146444 GCA_019973955.1 Trichonephila inaurata madagascariensis | reverse complement strand
TATTTATAAATGATGTTAGAAATGTTGTTCCTCTGAACTATTAAGTTAATGTAAAATTTTGTTGGGTTAGATAAGCATGAAAAATGTGGCGTCTGTAAATGTCATTTCAGCGCAATGACCCTATTTCTGTTCAGAAACAAACCATATGATGCATTATTTTTAATTTTTATATTTCAAGTTTTTAATTGTTTGACTTAATGTTATTAAAGCTTTGATTTTTTTCTGACCATATAAATAACATACTAATATTAGCATGAAAAAAAACTATTTATAACATTATATCAGGAAAAATTAACGCGTTGGTGTTGGTTTTCCTCTTTACGGTGCTATAAGGTATCCGACTACGTTCGGATTTTAAAAAAGTGCATAAATGTATAATTTTCATGATGTTTAGTGTCACTTAGATTAGAATACATGTATAAAATTGTTTTAAGGACATTATGACAAAAAAATTTATTTAAATACAATATTTTGGCAAAAAATTAGCTTAGAATAGCCTTTTTTCCAAATCTCCTTTTGTGAAAAATGCTTCTATTATAATAATATTTTGCCTGTATATAGCTCAGACCTCTGTACAGAGGCTCAACTAGAATTTTTGAAACGCATAACTCGGAAGTCGGTTTATCCATGTTTTACGAAAACAGAAGGGAGAAATTTTAAGATACGCCGATAATTATTTCAAATGGTTGTAACTCTGAAAATAAAGTGAATTTTTCAAATATCTTAGTTGAGCCTCTGTACAGATGTCTGAGCTATATGCAGGCAAAATATTAATACAATAGAAGCATTTTTTACAAAAGGAGAATATTTGGAAAACAGGTTATTCTAAGTTAATTTTTTTCCAAAATATTGTATTTAAACAATTTTTTTTTGTCATAATGTCCTTAAAACAATTTTATGCATGTATTCTAATCTAAGTGACACTAAATACCATGAAAATAATACATTTATGCGCTTTTTTAAAATCATGGTTCCCCGAACGTAGTCGGATACCTTAACATTGTGATCGCTAACGTTCAGAACTCCGATGACTACTAAATGTTTAATTTTATATTTGACGGACCACTAATAGGATTGACTATTATATGGCGGACTACTTACTATATTATCACTTATTTACTTCTCTATTTACATTTACATTCATCTTCACAAAAAACGACAAACCGGTAACGCATAACAATAGTGTTACGAAGATCGAGATTCCGCAAACAAGATAGTTCAGGAGCAATGAAAATTTATTGTCGAAAAACAATCCTTGAAATACAGGATACATAACTCAAATTCTCTTTGCAAATTTCAGAAGGCCTTCACACCTTCTATGGCGCTCAGATACAACTATCAGTGTCTAAAATACAAGTATATTTTAAGACTATTCGCAAGCACTCCACTCGTCCTGCACAACAGCTGAAGTAATAACTAATCGCTAGTCGATTCTTCACGGCCTAATCAATACTACTCTTCAACGGTCAAAACATGATCAACTCAGTTTTGGCGAGCGATTCCTATTTATAAGCTCCACGAATTTTTCTCTAAAAATCCACTTGCGTCATAGATCGTGTTATTAGTAGATTTCTCCCGTAATTTCTAGAAGAATCCATAGGGTCGCGTATCACCAAGTTTACATTGAATCGCCATTATAATGTAAGGAACGGTATTTTGCTTACGGATATTACAATTTTAACACAAAATAAATACAACATAGAATAGTATAAACGTATTACACATTCAGATGTAAATTCTTTTCACTATTTTAAAAATTCTTTACACAAAATTCTTAACAATGTCCACTAACTGAAGTGTGATGCCCCCCCCTAATTTATCACAGTTGCCAATGCTCACTTTCAAATGCCGCTAGGTACACCTGCAAAAATAGCTAAAAATTCCTCGAATTCAGAAGAAATTTCTCTAAAAGTAGGAGCGAACATTTTTAAGAAAAATATGATCCATATTCCATGATACATTTTGTTACTCCTCATTATTGAAACTGGATCTTCATAAAATAATAAATAATGTCCCAATTTTTATGCGGACCATCAAAACTTTTTTAGTGACCCTTAGTAATCCATGAACCTCTGATTGATGTCTGTTGTTTTAATTTACGTTTAGATGTTTGCTGTTTATTGAATTGGCACATTACTGAACATGCATATTATTGAACAAGCACATTACTGAATAAAATAGAAACTTTACCAAAATAAATATCCTTGGTTTGTTCTTCTTGGGATGTTGATTCAATTTTGTTATAAGTGAAAAAAATAATAGAATTTATATATATTTTATCTAGAATGTCGTTTTTCTTATAAGTTGTGATACCGCCCCCCTTTGGTGACTGTATCTTTGATTGTCGGCGTGAGCTAGAGGTGAAAGGTTTGCAAAAGGAATAGACATTTTTGATTCTTAATATGACTTTATTAAGAATAGAACTTAAATGTCTAACAATTTAGATAATATTGATTAAGCGAGAATCTATAATGAACAAACACACAGTAATTGTTAAACCGAATCGCGTAACTTAGACCACTATAATTATTTAATTTGCCTACTCTCACTTCTAATAATATTACAAGTCCTAATATCAAATAATCATTCCTACCTTAATCCAAATTTAGATTCGATCTTATGAGGAAACGTCTGGGTGCGCGTGCAATGGTGTGCATCTTGTTTTAATGGCTTGTTTTCCAGGTAACTTCACGATTGGCTGTCAATTCACACTTGTCTCTTTCACACATACCATTCTCCAATATTGCCATTTCACTTACTGAAACTTTTGTTATTTAAAAGCTATCTTATTTGCATTTCTTTTTCACATTTCGTTTCTTGGGTTTTGGTTGGAAAAGAGTTGCCATTAATCTTGGTCCCCAAAGAACCCAGAGATTATGTTAAAGAAAAGACGCGTGAGCCCGTCACAAAGTTTACATTTAGAAAATACGTGTGAAGCATGAATATTATGAAAGCAGTCTGCGTTTTATTGAATATTATATAGCATGAATCTATACAGGGTGTCCCATAAACATCGCCTAAACTCTGCACAGCCAGATTCCTCTTTGGGAGTACTTAAAAAGTGCCCAAGGAACTGTACTTGTACGATCCACAGATTATAAAAAAAAAAATACGGTAAATGATGATGAGTGAATGATGATGCAAAATAGTTCATGATGGGGTTGCGGCTCATTTCTGTGCACCTGATTGGTTGGACATGACATATCCCAGCCGCTGGATCAGACGTGCGTGTCTGGTTCTATGGTCGTCACGATCGCCAAATCTCACACAGTTGGATTTTTTCCAAAGGGGAAATCTCAAGGAATTGGTGAAGGGAGAGGAAGAAACCACACAAACGGACTACATTGCTTGTCTGCGTGCTACTTGTACTTCGGTTGACACCGCTGTGCGTATGTTTTCATCCATTCCACGCCGCACTCAAGCCTGCCTCAATATGCACGACTGACACTTTGCATACAAATATATGGCCTTTAAAAATATTTGCAAATATTGCTGATGATCTGTCCAATACGGTGTTTTTTCCTTGCATCGGCGTACCTTGTTCTTCGTATTTTGCTCTTAAACTATGGATCAGAAAGGTATAGTTCCTTGGGTATTTTTTATGCACTCCCAATTTTAGGGACACCCTGCATATTCATTACAAAATTTTCAGTTGATTATCATTGTATTACCCAGAAACAAATCATTGCTTTGCAAACAAAATGAGAAATTCTCTATTTATTTAATGGAAATAAATAATTAATTTAAAATTCATTTTTTGAACAATATATTTTTCCCTATCAGTTGGGAGAAAAATAAATCTCCAACCAGCAGAAGAAAACAAATGAGATGAAAAATAATATATTTATAGAAAATCTCGAAAGAACTGATTAAAAAATTTTCAATCACGGATGAAAAATAGATATATCGCTTTTCAAAAAGTACGAAAACTTTCATTCGAGCAAATGTAATGAAATGATAAATTTCTGCCTTATGCTTTTAAAAATCAATATTTGCGAATAAAAAGCGGAAATAAGTAAAAATGAAAAATTGAAAAATAGATTTTCAGAGAATAAATTGCTATCCTATTTATTTAAAAATATTATCCGTCTTGTTGAAGGATATTGATTAAGTGATTATCTTTTATTGTTTGTTATTCTGGGCTAATTTATTCCGGTTCTAATTTATTTATTGTTTTGCGAAGTGATTTTCCCCTAGTAGTTTTGGTTGTTTTATTGCATTCGGTTATTTCTGATTATTTTTTGTTGGAAATCCCGTTAAAAAATATTTACCTTTATACATCTTTCTTGGCTACAATAACAAAACTTAAAGTCAAATTGATTTTATCGTTTGAATATAAGTAACAAGAAAAGGTATGCGACAAATGCTGAAAAATAGGGAATATCAAAAACAAATTGATTCTCTTTTCAAAAATGATGTTTTTATTGTGAAATTGAAAAATGTTTCTTTATTTTTGATAAATGTTTAAACTCGTTTCGTGTTTACAAAATGGTTTGCTGGAAATAGTTTTAAAGGAATGTGCGAAAATTAATCTATATTACGTAAAAATCATGTGGCAATTCTTAGATAAAATAGCAACAAAAAAAATCTATGAAACTTGATTTCTTTCGGTAAATGACAGAAAAACGTTTGGTAGAAAAACACAATATTTTATTTTATTTTTATACTCGAACTTTTTTATTTTATATATATATATTTCCTTTATATATTTTTTTAATTCTAGAATTTTCCTTTTTGAAAGAAAATATATTAATCTTTCTTCTTTTTCCTAAGTTCGAGATGCGTTTTCTTTATCTCTTCTTACAAATAAAATAAAAACGGAGACTTCCTTATAACGTTCTCCCTTTTCCCCGATAAAAACTTTTTCTTAGAAAATCTATATCAAAAAGAGTTTTGTATTTTCCTTTTCACATCTGACACACAACTGCTGTATTCGAACCTCTCATGATTTGTTTGTAAAACCTTTTAAAAACAAAATGTTTCTGTATTTTTTTTTTCAATACAGTGGTGAATCATATTGGTTTAACATTTTGTTCTATTTTATGGTATAAATTGATAGCGAAAAGCAGAAACGTTAAAAAGGAATTCATTTTACTGAAATATGCTGTGTTTACTGGCAAATCCTAGTTTCAGAACTTAATAATCTTAACTCAATAAATATAATTCGATAGTATTAAGTAGACCAACAGTCCTCCTTTTATAGGTTTTGTCCTTCTACGAAAAGTGGCCTCCTGTTTGTTCTTCTTTTCAATATTTTAAAACTGATCTGTTAATCTCTATTCGGAGATGAACCAAACGTGTTTCCAATATGTTGAAGAATGGTCTGAAACAAATATCACGTGAAATAACAGTTTTTAATGGTGTTTTTTGACTTCATGGCAATTAAATTGGGCAGATATAGAAAATTTTGTGGAATTTTTATCGAAAGAAATGCCTGATATTAAAATCGATGACAATTGTCTGTTTGAAGAAATTGGAAGACTGAATATATAGTTAAATTCTAAAAAATTGGAGCAACTGGTAAATCAGCATGCTGAAATTGATAAACGATGGGTGGAAATACTTAACCATTTCAAAAATGAACACTTTCCATTTAATAATTTAGTTATTCTTGTTGAATTTACGTTGTGATGACTTGGAACAATTGCCGAAATTGAAAGAGTTTTTTCAGTTGGTAATGATTTTTGGACAAGTGAGAAATCAAGATTGAATGTTGATACTTTAGCTGTAGCACTCAATATAAAAAATATTTTTTGCTCCGAAATTTCCAATGTATTAGAAAATGATATATTGACAAAAAAAAAATATTCAATGGGAAAATATTCGCTTAAATAATTAATTAAAAGGAATGCAAGCTAATTATCACATTTTTATTCAAATTAATAAAATGTTTCATATATTTACGTTTTAACTTTTTAAATATTTTTGCGCGCGTCCTCCTTTTCATTGTAAAAAAAACTGGTTACTTTAATAATATTTAATGAAATAAGTATTAAATTATTGCATGAGCAACTAATCTATATAATTTAACGAAATAAAATCATTCAATAGTTAAATATGCATAATTGTTTAACATATGATTAAGATAATGTTTTACTATAAATTAAAATTCATACAAAAATAATTTTCTCGCCACACCTTTAACTGTTGACCTATATTATTCTTAACTGATTGATTATGAAGTAAATCCTTGTGGAATATTAACAGAAAAATTAATTTTAAAGAAAAATAAATATTTCTCTGGACTGTGTTGCTATGGCAACTGATTTATTTGACAAAATGTAACCAACAGTTATAGTTTATCATTTTACTACATGTATTGTTACAGGTTTTCCCCTAAGATTATTTTATAAATCACCAGCTTTCCAATATTTTTGCTATGCAAGGTTTCGTAATTATTGTTCGTGGCAGCTTTTATTTAATTTTAAATTGATGGAATCAACAATTAATTACAATTTCGAATGCGGACAACTCTCTATGTACAAAGACGGTAGTATGATTTTATTTGAAAACTTTAAGTTTATTATAAATATATTATTCACAATATTGTATTTCCGAATTTAAATGAATTTCAATAAATAAATGGATAAGTCTCGGGAAAATTTTTCTTCACAATTCTAATACCCAAATTATATCTGAATGCTTAAAATTTCTTTTCAAACTTCATTGAGTTTTTATAATTTGTACAAATTAATGCAATAATTCTTTTAATATTTTATTTGTAGTCCGAAATTTGAGTGGTAGTGTAACTCGCTTCCACACCCCGGATCCAGGGTTCAAATCCGGTGCTGAGCAAGTCGACTCAGCCTTTCATTCCTTCAGTGGGTCGATAAAGGAGTACCAAGCTTGCTTGGGAACTTAACACTGGAGGACTGACTACTTGGCCGAAACATCTGCGCATGCACCTTAGCGCCTAAGGTCACTTAAACTGAGACAGGCACAGTAGGCCTTGGCCTTCATGGGTTGTTGCGCCACTGAGTTCAGTTCAGTCCGTAATTTAAATTGCAAATTCATACAAATTTAACATAAAATGTAAGAACTTTAAGTATACACACTTAATCGTACAATGAATAAAAAAAGTATATATTTACTACAGATATTTATTAAAGCATTTTTATTGTTATTGAAATTAAATTGGCGAGTTTTTAAAATATTTTGCCATAATATATGGAAAAAATTAAATGACGTGATTATATTTAAATATTTTCCAAATCATTTAAACGCGCGCGCGTATAAAAGTGAAAGATATTAAGTATGTAACTATTTTTAAGTATTGTATGGTATTATTGTATGGTTTTTAGGGATGTATATTGCAAAAAGAATTATTGAAATTTAATTACTTTTAGGGGAAGCATAACACTGTATGTGACTTCTAATTTCATGAAATGGTTAGCTCAACAGAGAGAAGTATTATTTTTTTAAGTGCATGTTATAAGAGGTTATTGAAAATATGTATTAAAAAACATGTAATTCTATCGGCAAACCTTTCCCATTTTTCTCTCTGTACTAAATTTATACAAATAGTTACTTCTGAATTGTTTTTAACACATCACAACAGTTTACTTAGCGGAATCATGGATTATTAGACCTACGGTTGTGGTTACAATACTCAATTTCATTAATGTATATCATGTGGAATAATGAGAATTCTTATGCATTGTAATATATTTGGTCTATATGTCCTCAAGCTGTGTGACAAGGAAGTTTGGAGAATCTGACAACAATCTCTTGATTTCATTCTCATTACTTAACTGTAGTTTAATATTATGATGTTCGTCCTAAAACAACTTGTTGTTTTTCTATTTGAAAATTTTTATATCATTTTCTGCCATTACCAAGTTGGTATTTATGGTATCCGACTACTTGCGACAACTTTTTTTTGGAAAAAATGGAGATATGGGGATTTTTTTTTTTAAGATTTATTTAGTATATTTTAAGAAAAAATCCTAAAATTAAAAACAGAAAAAAAAATTATTATTATTAAAATGGGAAAAAACTGGGGAAGATGTACAAAAAAATACATAAACGGGGCCCGTTCTGTACAAAAGTTTTATGAACAAATTCTCAATTTTGATGTGTTACTTTATTATTCATGTTTGAAATGACCTTCAGGATAAGATATATTTTAATTTTTACCAAAACTAGAGCACTTTATCTTAGTGATTATATGAAATTTCTTAAAAAAAAAAAAACAGTGATTATATTCACATAAGGGACTGTAAATTTTGAAATAAAACAGTAATTGATAAATCTGAAGGTCAAAATACTTCTATTATTATACAGAACATACACAAAAAATTTCAGCAAATTATTTTCATAACTTTTTGAGCAATCGCTGTCCCCGTTTGAGCTTTTCGAAAAAAAAAACACATTTCGAGTAAAACGCATTTTAAAGTTTGACATCTTGTGTAAAGTTATGGCACTTGATTTTACTAAAACACTTGTAGTTTTTCTTCTATATAATGGAAAGTAAAAACTTGATATTTTTGTTAAGCTAATAAGATGACCTATAAAATAAAATCATAAACAAAATTTGTCAAGTTTTGAAAAAAATCATGATTTTAGGGTAGTCGGATACCTTAATAAAACCATTTATATAAAATCCATAAAATTAAATATGTATAAGAAAGTGTTTATAGAATTTGGTTATCCTATCAAATTTCTTAAAACACATATTTATTAAAGTTTAATTTTAGTTTTATTTAATTTATTTCTTAATATATTCTGTTTCCTCCGCTTTGTCATAACCAATTAAATAGTTTGGATTTTATAAAAATGTGTTACAGTTTGTTAATTTTAAATTTTACACTTTTTCCTATTTAAATAAAATTAAAAATAATAATAATAATAATAATTTTTTTAAAAAAAACTGCAAAAGAAGAATATTAAGCTTTTACGTGTTGTGATTCTTAAGTTTATAATTTCATACTTGTTTGTGACTGTTTATTTTTTATGAGAACAAACGAGATGACATCAAATAATGAATGTGT
This sequence comes from Trichonephila inaurata madagascariensis, assembly GCA_019973955.1. NCBI lineage: Eukaryota > Metazoa > Arthropoda > Arachnida > Araneae > Nephilidae > Trichonephila > Trichonephila inaurata. The sequence continues at coordinate 137,454 of BMAV01020381.1, read as the reverse complement.
GAATATCTTTTAAAATAAAAGTTGTGCTCAATGAAGTAGTAAATAATATTTCTTCTTGCATTAGTTATTCTTTTCATTGTTTCACGCCTCTGGATAAAATGTAGAAATCATCTTTTCTATTAGAAAGATTGCTACAACTGTAGAATTAATAATCTGACAAAGAATGAAAAGGTAATTTGGAATGTAGCTTGTTAAGATGGCTATTTTGCAGTGTTAAGCCTCTCATTCTTCGTGCAAGGCGAGGTGAAAAATGATTTTGTTCATTTAGTACATTTAATGAAATTTCTGCGTAAATAAAAGCCTTTTGGTGTTTCGTGATGTTTGCCCTTTCTGTTTCAGTTGCAAACGATTATTTAAAGAACTCAGTTACATTTCATTACTTACGTTTTAATATTGCATTTCGTTCCGCAGGTCGCATTTTACTGACTAAGAACTATCATTAGAAGGAATTTAAATGATGTCGGTTTATGATTTATTTTAGATGATAGAAAGTAATGATTAAATAAAGAAAATTTCTTTGATGTGTATAACAATCTCGTGATGATTTTTTTTATTGTTTTTCCCCCCTTTTGGAAGGAAAATATGAATGTTCCAAATATCTGTGAATAAAGCGCGAACATTTATTTACTGTATATTTAATTCTTATCATGATAAATTTATCGCAATATATTTTATCGTGATTTTTAAAATAAAAAAGAACTTATTTCATTATGAATATGTAACAAATGTCTTTTACTGAAAAAATATACTAACTAAAATAAAATTTGGTACAGTGTTGGGTGGGAGCACTTAGTTATTTCGAACCTTTATCTCCAATCATGAGATAAACTTAATACTTTCAAATTGCCTTTTTTTTTTAGAATTTAAATATTAAAGTAATAAAATATAGTTATTGTTGATTAAAATAAGTTATGAAGTACATTTGTGAGATGAAAATTAAATGTGCAGTGAGAGTGTAAAGTTGGATGAAAAAAGTTTTGGATTGGAAAAGATAATGCATTTGTATCGATAGGAGCTTCTGTGATTGGCTCACCAGAATGGTCAGTTATTTTAAATTTAAGCTTGGTTGAGAAGCTGGACCAATCATTGAGCATTTATGAGTTTGAGCGGGTCGTACTGCAAAACTAGTGAGAAATTAATATTTTGAAGAAAAATAAGTAGAGAATGTAAATTAAGATAAAAATAAAATTTAGGAATTAAATAAAAGTAGGGTCAATTAAGGTGGATCGTGGTCTATGATATATTAGATCAGGAAAAATAAAATTTGTTTTACATTATTGTAGGTTTGTTAGAGATCGATCTACTATTTGACAATCACCCCCTTCCCATACAACAACATTTTGTCTGTTTTATATGGGGATTTGTTTTTCTTTTTTTTAATGTATTAAACACAACGTGATAAGAGGCTTAGACGAAAATGTTTTTCTTCTTCTTCATGTGTTCTTTTTCCCCAGCAGATAATTGATCTGATTGCTGTTAGCAATTCAAAAGCAAATGCGGTATTATAATTGGAAAATGGCGAAAAAGAAATGAAACAATATAAAAAAAACTTTACAAATAAACATTACATTAGTGTTTGCTGCTGGAGAAAATCCAGAGAGTTTCTTTAGATTTCCTCTATATATTTTAGTTGAAAAAAACATTGATTGTTTGTTCAAAATAATGTTTTCGTTTTATTAAAAAACTTTTTTAAGTGATAAAATAAAGCTATTTTACTAGCACAGAAAATGCTTGCTTGTTTTTTTCGCTGTACAACATGTAGGAAACATAAACACATTCTCTCTCTCTTTTTCTCTGCTTGTATTTCTTTTTCGTAAATTAGAATTTCAAATTTGGCACAGCTTTAGTTAGTACTTAACGTTTGGCAACAGCTTACTTCAGATGAATATTTACAGGAGAAAAAAAATTGCACTTTTATTTTTTACTTATTTCCTAAAAATTAGACTTAAAGGAATAAACTGAGTAAACAATTTTATTAATTTCTTGTTTCATTATTATTATTTTTTGTTGTTTTTTAGAAAAATCCAGCATGTTTTAAATTTTTTAAAAAAAAGTATTTCAAAGCAAAATAGTGCCGGTTTTCTGAATCTTTTTATGCCATAACGCATCCTCCAAAACAGGAGTGTCAAACTCACGGCCCGCGGGTTACATATGGACCGCAATGAAGATTTTTGTGGCCCGGCCAATATATTGGCACACAATAATATATAATCTTCGGGCAAAGCAATTGAAAAGTGAAGATTTAACGCACATCCCGACGTGCAACAGGAACAAATTAAGTTTAGAAGATGCTGCATCGCATCAGAAGTACGCAGAAAAGATTTCAAATCTTAGAACTGAATTTGAAATAAAATTTAAAGATTTTAATTCTTTGGAAGTGAAATTTTGTTTGTTTTCTTCGATTTTCTCAATAAATATAGACTTAGTACCCAGTCATATACAAATGGTGGTGACCGAGAATCAGGGCTACTCAAATTTGGAGGTAAAATTAATTGAAGTAGGTGTGACTGAATTTTACAAATATTTACCAGTCGTATTTGAAAATACTCGAAAATTCGCATATGGAATTATTTCTATGCTGGGAATTATTTATCGGTGAAATCAGTTATTTTCACAGTTATGAAAGGAATTAAGTCTCCTGTGTTAGAAACAGTGTTAAAATGATGCTCATCTTGGGACAGTTTTGAAAGTAATCAATCGTACTAAAGTTCTTCTGAAATATGAAAGATAGTAGTAGTTAAGTGTGTCAGGACGTAAACACTAAATTTTTGTACTTTTATATATGTTTATTATAATTTATTCGAAATAAACCAACGTTTCTATAAATGTTGATTTTTTTTGTGGTCCACTTAACCCGCGGTCACTCGCGCCTGTTTTTGCTACCGTCGTTACTCGAGGGGCGTAGAGAACACCCCAAACTTTTAGCACGTGTATTTAATTATGAAAATAAAATTAAGTCATTATGATACATATTTATAAAGTACCAGATGTTTTTTGTATTATACAAATAAAATTATTAAATTTATTGCATACAAATGAGACTAACACACATTAATTTAAACTAAACATACAAAATTTTCATTTTAAAACACATAATTTTATATTTTTTTTCATAAACCAGTATATATATATATATATAAAACGTATATACCAGTAATAAATATACTTTATAATTAATGAGATAATGATAGTAGAAAGTAGAAAAATAATATTTTAATCATTTTCCAAACATTCAGAGCAGACTGTATACATATGCTCAACTTTTTGCGGGAGTTCTCAGCCCCCCAGATAAACTTTTG
>BMAV01020381.1:97948-130786 GCA_019973955.1 Trichonephila inaurata madagascariensis | reverse complement strand
GACAGTGTGTGTGGATTATTATGCTAAAAACAAACCTACTTCCTGACTCAAGGTCTCTGAAGTGACTGTATGATCCTCTATGGCTCACCTGATAACATATCATTCTTCTTGGGCATTAGTGGTGAGAGACCATTGATAGCTTACATTACGTGTAGTTGACGTCCTGAAGCCATCGATTACATATTCATATGACAGTCATTGGATTTAGACCCATGCATACAGCAGTATCACAGAATTACATTATTCTGGATAGGTCACGTTCCTACCACAATTAAATTTCCGACCGATTCTCATAACCGTTTCACCTTATACGAATCATAACACGATATTCTCACAACTAATCAACAATGAAATGCGATTTCTGAATGAAAACTCTTCGAAGTAATTACCCCTTTTTTCAGACGCTATTTCTTCATTCAAGTGAGCAAAATGCTAAACATTTGCATATCCCAGCATCTTCTTCCTTTCGTGTGAATTTAATGTATGTATCATCCCTACATCGTGGTGTTCCGAGTTTAATGGCCAGAAATGTAATTTAAAATATTTTTTTAAAAAAAATTTGTGTTCTATATTAGACAATGTTTTTAATATTAAAATAATATGTTGTTGATTTTTTTAAAAGTAACAACCTCGTAATAACTTTTCATTTCGTTAAAAACGTTCATGGCATAAGTACTTTACAAAATCTAGATCTTTAATTGTATTATACAACTTTTTTCTGAACGTCTGACAAGTGAGTGACTCATGTGTCTTTGATTGCAGATATTCAGGCGACAGCAATGCCTCTAGTGAGGTTGTCAACGAGGACGACTCTTTCTACGTTAACATGACCACCGAGGACCTGCTACAGCCTGGTCACGTCGTCAAAGAACGATGGAAAGTGGTAAGACTTCTCTCCTCTTGTTTGAATTTTTCTTGCTATTCACATGTGATTTTAAGATATTCTATATGGGAAATAGGGCTGGGACATTTTTTCAAACTCTTTCACCTTCAAAAGTAGCTTTAAGTGACTGAGAGTTTTACCCATTTTAACACGCTTTTATAAGCTTCACTTGTATGGAAGTTGTTCTAGTTGAGCCTCTGTACAGAGGTCTGAGCTATACACAGGCAAAATATTATTATAATAGAAGGATTTTTCACAAAAGGAGAACATTTTGAAAAAAGATTATTCTAAGTTAATTTTTTGCCAAAATACTGTATTTAAATAAATTTTTTTTTGTCAAAATGTCCTTAAAACAATTTTATGCATATATTCTAATCTGAGTGACTCTAAATATCATGAAAATTATCCATTTATGCGCTTTTTTAAAATCACGGATCCGAACGTAGTCGGACAATTTATGAAGTGCTGTAGAGCCCCGAAAACTCGGCGTAATGTTGATTGAATGGTGGTCGAGTTTGTAAAAATACCATGTTATCGAGAATGGGATTAAAAAAGAATAAGTACGAGTGTTTCCTCAGAAAATATTTATTTATGTTGTTTGCTTGAAAATATAGCAGAAAAATACTGCAAAAATACCCTTAAGCAATGATAAAGTACGTATTTTATGAAGGCACAGAGCATTTTCTACATGAAAACGAAAATTAGTGAATACAGTAATACCTCGAACTTACGCGATAGGTGAAACTGAGTGATAAACAACCGCGTAAGTCGGCGTATAATTTCGTATATAAATTATTTTTGGTTGAGAATGGAGACGAAAGAAAATAATAATTATAGAAAAAAAAATGTTTAGTAAAATCTCTGGTAAAACAAATGCAAAATCGCCACCCGAAGTTATTTTGATGTAGAAAATTTCATAAAATTTAACAAAGTAGTCAGGCAGCTCAAAGATTTTTTTCCTCCTGCAAATATTCCTCGTAGCACGCTAATAACTTCTTTTTTATTCCTTGTTTTGTTGAAAAAAATACGCTTTTCGTTGAAGACTATATTTTTTGAAAAATTTGTAACTCTTTTTTCAATTTAACTAAGGCCTTCTGTCAACCGTCTTTCGATCTTCTGATTGAAATGGATCTAAAGATTCAAGTTCTTCAATGTCTTGCTCACGCATTTCTATGAGTTCATCAATTGTTAGCTCCTAATTATGGGAACTCAGCAGTTCTTGGACGTTATCGCGCTATCTACTAGTCGCGATCCTTCCTTCGATCATGGTTGTGAGAGGGGGTTCGAGTAAGAAACAGACATTTCTCAAGTTAAACACTTTGATTTAGCCTTTAACACTTATTAGACTTTATGAGAATTACTGAGAATGCACTCGAATAACTAAACTCGAAGAGCAATGAAACTTATTAATCTTACTATATAAATACCGAGTGTTTCTAAAAGAATATCAGAATTTTAACGCTTTATATAGTATTCATTACATATAACGTATTAGTATGACTCATACATCGAATGAAAGAGTAACTCAGATAGTTTTACCTACAAGTTTACAAATGTTCAATGTGAGCTCCATTTGTCACTTGGCACACATCAAGTCGATAGACGAGTTCATCCCAAATTTTTTTCAGTTTTTCTGAGGCAATTCTTGCAACATCTGCTTCCATCCTGTATCTTAAGTCTGAAAGGTCAGCTGGTAGCCGAGGAACGTACACGCAATCCTTTATAAGCCCCCACAGATAAAAGTTACATGGCGTAAGATCGGGTGAACGATTGAGGAAATAGCCATAGTTGTAGAGCATCAAGATAGGCAGAACCAGGTACAGTTGGTTACCAGTACAGCCTCGGTCGTCCCGTACTTTTGCCTTTACAAAGACAGACAGTTGTTTTAAACTGATGATACTACATAAGAATGTTGTTATCATTCGGAGGTTGACAACCGAACTTAATACGGAACGCTCGTTGCACAGTAATTTCAGATTCTGTCTTTGTTAACCGGAGAACACAAAACACTTTTCTGTTTACTAGTCGGCATTTTTCTACAAGCGCGTTGAGCGAAAATAAAGGGGGGAAATTAGCATACGTTTCGCACACACATGCCTACAAACAAAACTGTTTCAGTTGCTCTTTCATTCGATGTTTGAGTCATACTAATATGTTATATGTAATGAATACTATATGAAGCGTTAAAACTCCGATATTCTTTTAGAAACACCCGGTATAATGACTTATCTATTCTCCTGAACGCTTTTGCTGCAAAATTTGCTTAGGTGTCAACCGAAAGGTGGATGACTTCCCTTTCTTTTAATCCTTCCTTCTGGAATAAAAAATACTAAGTGCGACCACCGGTCGCTTGTACTATGCTTTCCATTTAGAATAAATTTTCAACCATCCCCACCTATTCCATGACTAGCACTTAAATAGAACCTTTCATTAACATAAAATCATCTCTACGGAAAGCGGTTTTCAACTAAAATTACAGTTAAAAAGAATATTTCAGCCAAGAGGATTAGTGGAAGCCCGAATGGAACCCGTTACACATTTCTAAATTTATTTGCCTGGCAAGATCGACAACTTTTTCAATCACATTACTAATTCCATCAGGCTCTGGCACTGATTCCACCTGAGTTTCAGTGATGGAAAAAAAAAAGAAGACGAATCGACGAGATTCGAAAATTGCGTAAGTCCAGGTACACAATGCACAGTAAATTACCTGATCATGTACACCTCAGAAAAACACTTTATGTCGGCATAAAAAATGAAAATTAATTAGCCGACTTTTCAAAAACTGTCTACTCTTTTTGAAGAAATGCGTAATGTTCTGTTGTCTTCCGTACTGTACTCTGTGCTTTGCTGCTTCGTCACGATGACGACGAAGGAACAGTAAGTTCATTACCGATGCACCTTGTTGTTCAAAATACTGAAGTGCGGATTCGACAGTTTTTAGTCCTCGAGTACTCAACCCTTTTTTTTCCCGAATTGCCACATACATGTGATAACTATTTCACACGGGCCGCAACGTGAGGATTAGGGGGGGATGCTATAAGATCAAAGACATTCAAAAGGCGCGAAATAGGTCAAAATATTGAAACTAAAAATTTTGGATTTTATTTTAAACTACCGTATAATCCGGCCTATAACGCGCACCTATACTTTGAAACTGCGTTTTTTAATTTTTAATTATATTCGCCATATAACGCGCACCCCCTTTTTTACGAAGAAATCTGAGGTGTATTTGTGCAATTCTCTTATGTTTGTCATTTATTCGAGGTATTATCACAAGTTTTTGAAAAAATAGTATATTTTTAGTACTACAATCCATTAAGTTCAAAAAGAATGTCATTTCTTTTAAATAGACGGTATTTCGATCAATATAGATGTCTATTTTTATTATTCCCATCTCTTTTTTTTTATTTTTGAAGCTATATCATTTTCATACGTGCACCCTTGAATTTCAATCTTATTTTTTGTGTTAAAAGTGCGCGTTATACCCCGGATTTTACAGCATATTAGACTCTTATCAAACTAAACGCACAGAAAATAGGTTTTATGCATTTTTACCCAGTTATGAGGTAATTTCGATTTTCTTTCATCAATGATCCCAAGCGCCTTGTTTGCATTCTATTGTCAGAAAAACAAAGTTGTTATACACTTTGATAAATTGATTTTTCTTTTGACAAAACCTCACTTGTTTTTACTTCAGATATTAATTTATCAAGTGCACGATGGCAGCAAAGAGTTTTTAATGAATTCCAGACTGAAATCAGTATTATTTGGTTAAAATTAGTTCAGGCACACGCCTGTGCATTTTTGTTTCAAATTTATTCAAATACTTTTTATTTTACCAAAAAGAAAATGTCTGAACAAGTAATTGAATTTATCAAAAAGTTCATCGGAAGCATTTAAGAAACACTGACAGTTTCTGTATCAATTCATATGTTTATCCATAACACAATTTCATATGTTTATCAGTATACGTATATAATGTAACAACTTTTATTGGACGATTTTGTTACTTCTGTATTTTGTGACATTGCCACCGACAAAATATTTTGTTGCTTTTGCAAAGATTTTTTTTTAAGAAAGCAAATTCATCTCGTCTTGAAATGGTTCAAGAAAATGAGCCATTGAAAGATTTGTGCTTAGTGGTGTAATGACGAGGAAAATTGTATTTAAAAAAAAAAAAAACATTTTCACGACAAATCAAACAAATTATTGATCCATGTTTGTTTCTCTCTGCGAAATAGTCGAAATTCTAATCGTCTTGAAACAACATATATTTTTCAAATTTTTTCTTTTTGGAAGATATAAGGGTTAGTTAAAAATTAATTTCACCTGTAAATTGGTAGCTACTCCAGTGTCATTTGTTATCGATAATTATTACAATTACTAAAAGAAAATAAAGTTATCTCGCAATTCATACCAGCATGACATCGATAGCAAAATCGATATATTTGATTGCTTGATTGGTATAATTTCTCGCTAAATTTTTAATGCGTTGTTCTTAAATAATTTTAATTTGTTAATGCAATGGGCCATGACCGGGCCACTCAGAAAGATCCGGGGGTCGCAGGTTAAGTATCTCTGCTTTAGTCCCTCACTGTGTGATGCTTTAGAAGTTTGTACAATATCCTCAAAGTTAACATCTTTATCATTTTCCGACAATTTTTCATCAACTGACAGCAGCAATAATTTCTACATCGGACATAATTTTTTGGGCCTGCAAGATTGGAATTGAGTTATCCGTACTGTCGAATTTTCGACTGCCGAGTTTTCGGGACTCTACTGCATTACTCATAGTGGTTTTGTCCTGATGTAGTTTGAATCTTTGAACACAGCAAGCATCAGACCTAAAAGCATTTAAAACGATAGTCTTTCTATTTACTTTTAATTTTTCATTGTCTGAGAAACCTGTTTGACAATCATAAGCCTTTTACCAGGGGCGTAGCTATCGCCGTATCTCCCGTATCAATGATACGGGGCCCCCAACTTACAGGGGCCCCAAATACAATCCCACTAACAGAGCTTGCATAACTGTAACAGGGTCCCGAAGGATTTTAGATACAGGGCCCACTCAGAACTAGCTACGTCATTGCCTTTTACCCAAACAGTTTTACGTTTTCGGTACCAAGTTTGTACATCTCCCCCCTCCCCTTCATATTTTTTTGTAATAAATAATCATTTTTTTGTTGTAGGTAAATTAATGCTTCATCAAGATATCAGTATATTTCCATTTATCTCCTACTAAGAGATTTTCATAAAAGGCTGTACAAAATGTTTCGTACTGAGTCACATATTTCAGCAAAATATGAACTTCAGTTCCCCCTCCCTTGCTTGTTTTTTAAAATTGTTAATCTTTTATTTTATATTATTATTATTATTCCTTATTGCTGCAGAAGTTTGCAATGGATGCATGTGTCGGTAGAATTTTCTTTAAGTTGCCGTTGACTTTATTTGAAAGATAGTCGAAACGTTCTTAGTAATGAACAAGTAATATAAAAAACTGAACTTTAAAGTCAATTCCTACTTAGTTTAACAAGGAATAATTTTATTTTAGTTAATTAAATTTAATTAATGTATTAATGTTTGAAAAAACTGTACTAACATTAAGTGTCATTCACTACAAGTTTAAAAAAATGTATTTGAAGCTAAGAAAAAATTCGTTAGAAAATTTCACTAGTGCCATCTTTTGCAACCAACTCTAACGTCCACAGAAATAACACAGAATAAATTAAAAATTAAAAAATAAAATTTAATTAATATGAATTAATATTTGACATCAAGTGTCATCCACTACAAGTTTAAAAAAATGTATTTGAACTTCAGTGGATGAATAAAAGGTATTTTATTAACGTTTGGAAATTTGAACAAGATATATATATGAATAATTATATATATATATAGGGAGAGTGTGAACTGTGTGATAGTAGAGGAATTGAAAAAGTAATAATTGGTGACTTATCGCGTTCCGATTAATAATGTTTCTTATTTTGCACTTACAAAATTTTTATATAATACATTTCCCACAGTACTTTTTAATTATAGAATAAGAATATTTCCCTTCAGACAGAGTAAAAATTTATCCATTTGCAACTTCTTACCAAATTCTTTCTGAAAATGTATAAAAACTCTTTGTAACTCAAAATTTTCCAATAGAAACTCATATTATTATTCCTATATGTTTTTATTCATTATTTCTGTATTTACAGCTGTTTTATTTCGTCTTCGTAAACTTCACTTAAATTTTTGATAAGTGTCTACTTTGACGTTGCTTTTTTTGTCGACTAAAAGGCATACTCATATTGTGTTTTTATTAATAATATGCTTATATTGTTTATCCTCGTTGATAAGCGCATTTGTAAATTAATTCATATGTCAATACTGATTGATTTAAGAATTTTAAAAAATATTATGACTTTATTAGATTAGAAATATATCTTTTTGTGGATTTTTTGATATACACTTCTGGAATAAAAAAATTTGCAAATGTATTCAGAAAATTGTTTAGTTTAAATGTGAAAACCTGAAACCTTATAGCAATAGAGACCTAAAAACTCAAATAACCTCTTTGAATGCCAATCCAAATTTTGTGAAATAAATTCTCTATTTTTGAAGTGATAACTTCTTTAGGCGCGTTTTGCTGAAGAGGGAATTTAAATTAAGCGTCAAACTCGGTGTGTTACGTTCAGTCTGCTTTTTTTCAATTCCTACTATTAGCTCACAATCTCTATATATTTATTTATATATTTATTTATTTATCTGGGTGGAATTTTCAATCGTTAATAAAATACATTTTAAAGCGCTCATTTAAGCTGAAATTTTCTATACACTATTGTTTGAGGTAAAAATACGATAATTTAATTATAATTAATTAGAATTAATTGACTGAAACTAATTATTTAAAGAATTACAGATACAGCCATGTTGGTTTCATTTTTAGCGACTTGGGTCAAAACTTGAAAAGATTTTTTTTCTCACGTTTTAAAGCCTTCAGTTGAATTGAAATTTTATATACACGATTGCTTAGGATGACAATACGATACTTTAATGATAATTAATAAAAATTAATGACCACTTAATGTTGTGATTCTGTCATGTGTATATACATATTTATATTAATTGTAACTATTTAATAAAGAGTAGTTAAAATAAAATTTTTCTTTGTTGATCTATGTAAGAATTGACTTAAAAATTTTTTTTTTTATATTACTTGTTTCTTTTTCTTTTCTTTTTTTTTTTTTTACACGCTTTTTTTAGCTTCACCTCTATGTAACGGAATCTTTGAACTCAATTTTTACCCACTTTAATAGGGCAGATTAATTCGAAATTTTGCGCACTTGTCAAGGACTGATGACTATACAATAATTTCATAATTTTGTTCCATTGTCCTGATCAGAATCATCAGGTTTAACGATTTCTCATTTCCAGATCCCATCTCCAGATTTGGCGACTAAAAGATTAAGTTACAACCCTAAATTTAAAACGCTCATGGTTAATACAAATACAACAAACAAACAAAAAATGTTCTTTATGTGAAAAGGGGGGAGGATGAGTCAGGAATTTCTAACCATAAAAGCGTGTTTTTTTATTCTTCAGTTTTTTCAACTATCATTTATTTACACCTATATCTCCAATGCGTCATATTATATCAACCTAGTTAAATGAGAGTTTATTAAAGTCGCACTCTAAAGCAACACGGATATTAACCATGGACCTCTTAATTTTAATCTACGGTTAGGTGACGAATGCGACGCCCCCCTGAACTGTTACCCCACTCTCCAAACTTCCTCATCATGCCAACAGGAGGACATTGAGCCTCGATGGATTTAACGTGCACTATCCGCTTTTCACGGCGGCTCTTTTGTGGTATCCTCAGTCTAGATCAGTGGTATTTAACCTTTTCTACCACGGGGCACCATACAAATGATAGGTATTTCACGCGGGCCGCAACATAACAAGTAATATAAAAAATAATAAAAATTAAGTCAATTCCTTCTTAGATCAACAAAGAAAAATTTTATTTTAGCCACTTTTTATTAAATAGTTACAATTAATTTAAATGTGTTTATACATATGACGGAATCACTACATTAAGTGGTAATTCATTTTTATTCATTATCATTAAAGTATCGTATTGTCATCCAAAACAATCGTGTATATAAAATTTCAGTTCGACTGAATGCTTTAAAACGTGAGAAGAAAAAGCTTTTCAAGTTTTGATACAAGTCGCCAAAAATGCCAACGTGACTGTGTGTGTGTGTATTTGTAATTCTTTAAATAATTAGTTGTAATCAATTAATTTTTATTAATTATAATTAAATTATTTTATTGTCATCCAAAATAATCCTGTTCAGCTCAATGGAGCGCTTTAAAATGTATTTTATTAACGATTGAAAATTCCAACAAGATAAATAAATAAATAAATAGAATGTGTGAGTTAATAGTAGGAATTGAATAAGGAAAAAACATTATCAAGATCAAAGCGACATTAAACAAAGCAAAACTGATCGAAATATTAAAACTCATTTTTTTGACTTTTATATTAATATTACATTGACCTTTCTATCAAACGCACACATAAAATATTTATATTTATGCATTTTTTATTGAGTTGTTGTGGGGTAGTTTCAATTTCCTTTCAACCATGACCATGCCTCTTGTTCACAGTCTGTTATCAAAACAAGGAAATTGATAACAAGATTAAAACAATCGATTGCTTTATTGATAAACTTTTCTTCTAAATTTTTAGTACATTGTTCTTAAAGAATTGAAATTCTGAGTGCAATGGGCCCCGACCGGATCACTCAGAAAAGGCCGGCGGGAAGCAGGTTGAGTATCACTGGACTATATACTTTAAAACCAAAACATATTTAAAATTCATCACCCTCTATTACATCATATTGGATCTACTTAGTTAGAAAACCTCGAAACTAGATACAGTCAGACCTCTATATAACAAGGTCGCTATAACCCGAAAAAAAGTTCGTTATATGGAAAATTCGTTATATAGAGGTTCATCATTTAATATACTTTATAAACCACATAAAACAAATGTTTATTCATAAACAATACATATTAAAAAGAGTAATTCACACCTCTTTGTAAATTAAAAAATATTTATTTTATGTATCTTACTCATCAAAAAGAAAAACTGCAAAGAAAGTTTCTTGACGCCTTTATCCATTTTCTTAAGAATTAATTTTTTTCTTTAATGCTCAAGCACTTACGTTTTGACATTTTCGAGCAACAATAAACGAAGCTACCAGTACAACTGAACAACACTAAAAATGAACGGAGACTAGTTCAAGGACACGGGGACACAAGACAACTCCACTGAGGGTGAAAGGAGATATTGAAGATGTTTCTAATGAACTGGACGATGGGGATAAAATGTTGCACTTCTTGGATGAAACGCCCGGATTTCTGTTGCTCTCTGCTTGTCAGGCATCCAATGAAACCAGTTCAAGATTTATGACCACCAAAAAATGAGTTAAAAGAAAGAATAACTTGAAATGTCTAGAAATACTGAATAAAAAGGGAGGGGAAAAAATTGAATCACAAGAGAAAAAGTTCGTCGTGTAGAAAATGTACTTCGCTATTGGGAGGTTATTTTACGAAGAAAATCATGAAATGTTCTTGCTTTCCAGAAAAAAGTTCGCTGTATAGAAAAACTCGTTAAATAGAGGTTCGACTGTATCTCTCTTTATGTAAAAAAAAACTGTTTTCGTGGTGGTGCAATAAATTAATAACGTACTATCGCAACAATGCCAACGTTCAAGATAACGCCAAGTTGGCAACCCCGATTTCGTCTGTGTCGTACATGCTGAATTGGAAATCATGTGCTCCGTTTCATATAATGTCTCCAATACGGTTGCGATAGTACATTATTGCAAGCTCTTGCGGGAAAAAATATCGTAACGATTCCAATCCAGGAAATCGTTGCCTTGGAAGAAAGGCGTCATCTCGTAGGAAGACTTATTAACCCTTTATGTACCGACGGTACTTATAAGTACCACTCACTTTAAAATTACATAGAATAACCATTTTTAAAAATATTCTGACGATACTTAGGAATATTCTTTGAAATGAAAGATATATGGCAACACGGGTTCTATGATGAGTATTTTAGCGGGAAGGCGAATAGTTTTATAGCAGAAATTGCGTTTTCAGCTGACTGCGCTTTCAGCGGATTGCGAAGATTATCATTTTTATCTCGAAAAAATAGTTAATGTCAAAATTTTAGTGTCTTATTTTTTTCGCATGTTAATGAAGACCTTAGAAAACGATTTGACTATTTATTTTAAGTGAACATGGTATATAATTAATTTTACAGTTGAATATCTTTAATCAATTAATTAGCTCTAATGGATTAAATTTCCCAAAATGGAGTATTTTGTTTATGCATATCCCTTAATTTTCAATGTAAGGATAAAAAAAAATAAAAAAAAAACTTTGCGTGAAAAAAACTGCAATAAATCATAATGCGGTACATAAAGGGTTAACAATTAACGGAAATAAGTACTCTATTTTCCAGGAAGCTGCAGATTTATCAAAATTTGAGAACTTTGTGAATTGAAGTGTTGGACGATGTAGTTTCAGTGATGAATTTAACTGAAGAGGAGCGTCAAGAACGAATTTTGTGAAAAAAAAACCCCAAATGAATAGAACTACAGAATACACATGTTGTTACAGTTTCAGCAATGAGTATGAACAGTTATATAATTTGTACAGTGGGGGTGGTCCACCGTTAAGGGGTACCCTCCCCCTCCTTAGTTAGTTTTTGAATAAATAATGTGAATCGATGAAAGTTTCTTATCTTTTTAAAATAGGTTATAAATATTTCATTCCAAAAATTTAAGATTTTCCATTGTATTTTTATCCTAAACAATAAAATTTAATTTGTTGTGTAAAGAACTTCATGTAATTTAAATTTATGGGTGATTTATAGTAGATACAAGGACTCTTGAAAAGAGTGAAGTCGATGAGAGATAATGTCAAAAAGGTCAATTGTGCTAGGTTTGTTTAGCAAATGTCTGTTTCCCTAGAAAGGCTGTCAACGGATATAGAGGACCATTATCCACTCAAAGTCCGGTTATCTAACTCTCCGATAACACATTCTGTTCTTCGTTGCTTTCCCCCCCCCTCTGTGAAATCCCCATTTAGGGAAATTATTTTTACCTAAAAAGAAAAAATTGTAAAAGATGAAGAGGAATTAACAATATTGTTGATTTTGTCCTCTTAAAATTCCTGAAGAATCTTCGGAGCTCTTGAGCAGTCACTTTGAACACGAGCGATTATCATAACGTCTATAAGAAAAGAGTGGTTGTTATGCGTAAATCTAATGGAAGGGATCGTTGAAGATTTAACGAAGCGTTTAAGTGCAGTTTGAAGTAGCAGTTGCTTTGTTTGAATATCCTCTAGTTGGGGCTGTTTGCTTGAAAGAAGCGTTATGCATGACATTTAAGTTTTATGTGGTTTAATGATAGCGATTTTTCACTTACATAAAGTTGATGATAAGTTTGTGATAAATGTAAAAGTACGTATATAAGCATATTATTCTTTATAATGGTCTTAAATGGTGTTATGGAAAGTTAAAAAACAAGAGACTACTTTTTAAAAAAAAATGTTGTTTTTCAAGTTAAATGAATGACTTTTTTTCACGAAGCTTGATTCAGTTTTGGTTAATTCCGCACTTTGAAACGTGAAATTTTAAATATCGGTCAAGCGACGAGTACAACACCCTCTCCAAACTTCCACGCCATTTCAGCATGAGGGAGGCTTGAAAAATTAGATATGTATCAGCCCCTTTACACGGCGAATCCTTAATGGCACCAAGACTCGAACTCATGACTCCACAACGCTGACTGTGACCACTCGGATACCGCGACTACGTTTTTCGCGGCTGCACCACGAGGAGGCTTGCTATGTTATACCCCCAACTTAGATAGAGCAGCACATTAAACGACCTTTCTTTCTCACGAATTATTTGTTTGTTGATCAAGAAAATACTTAAACAAGATTTGATGTATGGATGTGCTATGGAACGCGCTACGGATAAGAGATGGAGGTTTTTGGAACAGGTGAATATTAGGGTCCCCCTGCAAAGTCAGGTTTGGGGCCCCATAGAACCCTGGACTTTCCCCCACCCCAATAATATGCGGGGATGTACATTACGCCACTGTATTTACCTATCAACAGATTCGACGCAAAATCTAAATTTCAGAAGGAACAGCTTTTTAAGTTTTACGTTGCAAATTCATACAAAATACACTGGTTTTTTCACACATCTATTAACATTTTAATGTCGTTCAAAACAATGCATTTAAGTGAAAAATATTTCTCAACGTGAGTGGCTACAAAACCTAAATGTAACAAGTAATATAAAAAAGAAATTGTAAGTCAATTCCTACTTAGATCAACAAAGAAAAATTTTATTTTAGCTACTTTTTATTAAATAGTTACAATTAATATAAATATGTATTTGCATAGGACACAGAATCACAACATTAAGTGGTCATTAATTTTTATTCATTATCATTAAAGTATCGTATTGTCATCCAAAACAATCGTGTATATAAAATTTCAGTTCAACTGAATGCCTTAAAACGTGAGAAAAAAAAAACCTTTTCAAGTTCTGACACAAGTCGTCAAAAGGGTCGCTAAGTCGCCAAAACTGGTGCCAACATGGCTGTATTTGTAATTTTTTGAATTATTAGTTTTAATCAATCAATTAATTTGTATTAATTATAGTTAAATTATTGTGTTGTCATCCAAAATAATCATGGATATAAAATTTCAGCTTAATTGAGCGCTTTAAAATGTTTTTTATTAACGATTGAAAATTCCACGAAGTTAAATAAATATAGAGAGTTGAGCTAATAGTAGGAATTGAAAAAGAGAAATTAAACCCAGAATATGAAATATGTGACTGCAGATAATTTCAATATACAGACAGTTTGCGTAAAAAAGACAAGCACAGATCCCAGCTACTAAATATGATGCATAGGTTGGTGACATTTGGATCATAATTTAATATTATTTAGTAAATTATATTAAAATTAAAAATTAAAAAAATTTTAATAACAAATATATTACTTTTTTTAATTGTCTTTACATTACTTACCAATAACATGTTGATTTGCTTTAAAGACAGTAAGTCAGACAGTTTTTTTACAGTAAGACCCCACTTAACGCTGTTTCGTTTTAACGCTCTTTTTTTTTAATTGTGGGATTCCCCGAAATTGCACGCAGCGTTAGACTTCCCGATATCCGAAGCTGTTTATCTGTGTTTCTTCTTTCCTGCGGTGTTATACTAACGTATTTTTATCGTTTCAAACATTTGTTGACGTTATTGTAAGAATAAATTTAGATAATACAACGATTTCTATAGTGACAAATATTAGTATTTTTAGTTTTTATCATGGGTGATAATAAAAACCACGAAAATAAAGCTACAAGAAAAAGCATTTCACTAGAAATCAAAATGCAAGTGATTAGAAGATTAGATACTGTTGAGCGTCAATCTCACATTGGTTCTGCATTGAATTTGGCAAATTCAACAACAAGGACTATTCTTAAGAATAAAGAAAAAATACTGCTATCGGCAGCTACAACTACGACAAGCTCTGCAACTAGAATTACCCGTTCTAGAAATATTGCACTGTATGAAATGGATAATAGACTTTCTATATGGATTGACGATGAAATTGAACGCAATATGCCTGTAAGTGAATCTACCTTCTTTAATAAAAAGACAGAAAATTGGAAATACAGAAGAGACTGAATGATCTGAAATGTAAACATAATGACATAGAATTTTATTTATTTTTATATGTTTATTCGTTTATTATGTTTCTATTATTTGTAAGAAATATATTTTTGTTTTATTGTTATAAAAAACATAATTAATAAATTTAATGGCAAAATAACTGACCAATTTTCCACCCATCTGCCCCTAACCCCATTATTTACATGATGAGATAACCTCGTTTAACGCTGTTTCATATTACGCTCTACCTTGATGGAACGTATACCCCGCGCTAAGCGGGGTCTTACTGTATTATAACTATGGAATGGGATTCCCTGAAAACACCTTCTAGTTCTGAGACTTCCATGAGTCGAAAAAGTTTGACCATTGGTATATCCTCAACAGAAATGGAGTGGCGGACGTCTCAAAGTGTGTTTTGTGTGACTGGGATCAACCTATTATCCGGAAACATTCAAGTGATTGTGTTGCATTTCCTGATAGTGAGGATATAATTAAAAAATATTGGAGAACCCACATGAACTAATGGCTAAGGCATTAATGCTTGGCATTTGTAAAATAAACAACACATATGAGTAACATAATTGTGCAAAAAAATTTACGAATGACTTATAAAGAAAGAATTCAAGCCAATTCATTTGGAAAAATTCGCCGTTTTATTATTCACACTTATGCTGCTACACTTTTTAATTTCCCACTTCATATTTTTTTTTAAAAAAAAAAGGGTGATTTTTAAATCTATTAAAAAATTAATTTTTAATACTGCAATAATTTATACCAAAGTGTTATTTTTGTCTGTGATAGTTTTTGCAATTCCGAAGAAAAATTTTATTCTGAAATCGAAAAGATTTTGGTTTTCTTGTTCTAGAATTTTAAAACTGTAAGCCTTTTATTAATTTAATATTTTATCCCATATTTTCATGTATTTTCAAAGAAGTTTTGATTTTTAAAATTAAATTATATAGTTTATTTTTCGAAATATATCCTCATTATTGTTTACACACAAAAGGTAAATGTTATCCTTAAAATATCTCTCATTCCACACATCAGTTTCTAATCATTGGTTTAATTAAAAAAAAAAGTTAGTTAAAAACTCATACAAATCCTGTGTGAAATGATTTTATTCAATATAAGCATAGTATTGCTGATTGCAAACACGATTTGAATTAGAATGTATATGTCATATTTTAAAAATGCTTTTCTTTGTGTTATATATTGTGGTGAGATAAATTAAAAAAACCCGTTTCTCGCAGGTGAAAAAAATTGGAGGTGGTGGATTTGGGGAAATCTACGAAGGCCTGGATTTGGTGACGAAGGAGTTGGTCGCCCTCAAACTCGAATCCGCCAAACAGGCCAAACAAGTGCTCAAGATGGAAGTTGCCGTACTCAAGAAGCTACAAGGTATTGTGTCTTTTACCTCGATTTTTATGTTCAGAATATTTATATAAAACAGGAAACTATTGAGATCTTTCATTAGTCCAGGGGTGAGCAACTAGCAACCCGCACAGAGATTCTATGCGGTCTACCAAGACAGTTAGAAAATCCGCTTTGAACCGAGATTTCTTTCCCAAAAGCTTGGGGACAAATTTCGCAGCCGCTCTGAGCAGGATCACACAAAATTGCATGTGAAGAACCTGTTCTGATCTTAACTTCTTCAGCGTTCTCGTGCGGTTAAACGACAATCTTTTATTGTCAGATTTTCCACCTTTTCAACAACATTTGCATTTCGAGCGGTTTGTGGTCTCCCAGAACGCTGGTCACTTTCTACCGACGTGTGGTCTCTTTTGAGTAGGTTAAACCCCTCCTTAATTTGTGTGACCCCCGTAGCATCGTCTCCAAACACTTGCTGAATCTTACGAATTGTTTCACTTAGAAAGTAATTAAGCTTTTGACAAAAAATTTGATGTAGTACCTCTGCTCAAGCCGTTCAGTCATTTTTAGAGAAATAAAAATCCGACGAACACACCTATAACAGTACCTTACTCGACTGCCTGTAGGAAATGACTGGTACATTGGAACGATGGGAAAAAATTCAAGCATGCACATTAAGTTGTCACCTCCCTCTGTGCACAGTAGCGACGCTTTAGAACCTCTACTTTTTGAGGGAAAATTCAAGATCGGATACTTTTTGAACAGACCTTCTATTCATTAGAAAAGCGTCATCCTGTGTTTCATGGAAAATTTTGGAGGAGTCTAAAGGGACATATGATAAAGTTCAATAAATGAATTGGTAATGGTAATTGTTTGAATAGCTGAAAGTGCATCAGTCGATGCTTATTTTATATTAAAAATCGCCTTTGTGTCTTCGCAGTGATTGCATACCATTATTTTTCGAACTTTTTTTGTTGTTGCACTTTTAGGCTGGTTAGCTAAGATCAGATAAACCTCCTTCAGATTGAATATTTGTGAGAAATGTGCTATCATTTTTTTTCTACGAGAATTTTCTTGTGTGTGTGGCTGCCTATGTACCTCTTAGAAAATCTTCACTTATTTTAATGGTTACACGTGTTACAGTTAGGGAACCACTATGTATTAGAATGAACTGTAATAAGTGGTGAATTTTAAAAATGTCCAATCTTTTTTATCTTGAAAAATATCGTAATCAGATTCAACGATTATACTTAATCATCTTAAGAGCAGTTCCCTTAAGCTGCTTCATACTTCGAATTTTTAAAGCATCGCTGAAACGCCTTTTTTAAAAATGGAGTGCAGTTGGTGCGTTGCATTCTGCATGTCTCCTCTAGATTGAAATCAAGTCCCATTTCCAGTTGGGTTTTTTTTTTCTAGCGGCTTTATGGACTTTGGGAAACGCAAAGTGGACACTAAATTTAATGTAGTGTCGATATTCACAATTTGCAGACATTTTGTCAAAAATTAAAATTCGATGGCACTTATTCATTTTTCCTCACTTGTCAGTGGTCTGCGTACAGCTGACAGCTTCTGTTCACTCGTGCGTATTTGATTCCATGGTTCTTGAATTCCATTTTTGGAAAATTATGGTTGGATTTTTTTTTGAAGCACATCTTTTTTAGTTTTTAATTGTTGTATCTAACATTTTTTTAAAATTTCTAATAGTAGCTTATTATTCTTTTCTTTATAATTGTGCTCTTTTGTGAAGATAAAATTTAAGTGTAAAATGTTCTTGCTTTCGTAAATATCTTTCAAAATGTCTTGGTAATTCTGATTTGAATTCTTTGTGTTAATTTTCTCAAACTCTAATAAATAGAACTATTACCTTTGCATTCTGTAACTGCTACAAAGAATACTATTTTAATCAGAAGTTATTGTGTTTTATCACTAAGACACGAAAGTTTTAAAACCTTGTTTCGCGCGAACTATTCTCTCGCTTAAAGTATACCCTTGTTCTAATATGATATGTACATGGTAGGGTCAAAAAGTTCCCTGAATAGGTCAATTACAAATTATTAAAAAGTAGAAGAATAATTTAATCCTTATTGACCTTCAAAATACTGTCCTCCTGCATCCCCACACTTGTTGCCACGTTCGTATAACCGTTCAAAACACTCTTGGAATCCATTTGTTGAGAGGTTTTTCAATCTGAATCCTTAAAACGATGCCCCTTCAGTTTCATTTTCAGCCCATGCAAACAGGTAAAATTCTTCTGGTGCAGGAATTTCGTTTCCATATGCTTTCTTCGGCATCTCTAGAGTCTCAGAAAGTACGCAGATTTTGATGCACGCTGCTCTAAAGCCGCATTCACACCAAGGCGTACAAACGTCGAGTGTTAAGCGTCTAGCCAATCAGAGTCTTCTTCTCGCGCGAGAGGAAGACTCTGATTGGCTAGACGCTTAACACTCGACGTTTGTACGCCTTGGTGTGAATGGACCTTAAACGACATTGCAAAATCCGACGAATGAAAATTGTGCTTTGTCAGAAATGTGATCCGTAGCTAACACCAACAACATTGTGCGTTTTCGTAATTAGTGGTGCCAACCCCTGAAACAGATATTTCCCTACCAACGTAAAGTGCGTGAATGTAGGGGACCATTCCGGGTACCTTTTGACTCTAGTAGTATGCACAGTTAGATGTGAAAGTAGGGTTGCATTCGCTTGCTCATGTTTTTTTATTTGTTTCATAGGTAAAGATCATGTGTGCCGCTTCATCGGGTGTGGTCGCAACGACAGATTCAATTACGTCGTCATGCAACTGCAAGGCAAAAATCTGGCCGAACTTAGAAGAAGCCAACCCAGAGGTGCATACAGTCTCAGCACAACGCTGCGATTGGGTTTACAGATCTTGAAAGCCATTGAAAGTATTCACGAAGTGGGGTTCCTCCACAGGGATATCAAACCGGTAAATTTCATTGGGATATCTATATTAATAATCAAGACACTTTCATAGATTTTGATATTGATTTGTTCTTTGAAATTGTCCAAGTTTCATTTTCTTC
Source organism: Trichonephila inaurata madagascariensis (assembly GCA_019973955.1). NCBI lineage: Eukaryota > Metazoa > Arthropoda > Arachnida > Araneae > Nephilidae > Trichonephila > Trichonephila inaurata. The sequence continues at coordinate 111,729 of BMAV01020381.1, read as the reverse complement.
GTCTTTTATTTCTTCATTATGTGGTGTTAAGTTTGTGGCAAAGTTTTGTATCAAGCACTTAATGTATTTTTCATTAAATGTACAATTGATCAAAAAAAGGAAAAAAAAGTCCCATATTTTTCATCTCAGCAAGAAAAAATCAATATCAAACATAATATAACTCAAAGAAAAATAAATTATGTTATTAATAAATTAACTTTTAAACCGTTTGTGATGTATTAAGACGTTAAGAATAATTATTGTTCCCATATATCACTTATAAATATTTTTAAGAATTAGAAATCGTATCTGTATGACATAATGATTTGTGCTTTTTCTGTTTGAAGCTGTAGTTATTTAAGCTCGCTTTTGAATGTAATCCGTTACAATCAATATGATTATAAAAGAGAGAGTTATGTATAAAAATCCATATCTTCCAACAATAGAATTAATTGCTTGTTAATTTTGAATTTCGTGTCCACATAAAATCAGCTCATTTTGCGTCAAATCAAGTGAAAAAAAAGTTGTAATGATGCGTATGATTAAAAAAAATTGATTTCATGGTAGCTTTCGAGCATGTAGAAAATTAAATATAAATCAAAACTAATATAAACTGCTTTTCTTTTTCAGTCGAATTTCTCGATGGGGCGTTTATCACATAACTGCCGCAGCGTCTACATGCTGGACTTTGGTTTAGCGAGACAGTACGTAACGGCGACCGGCGAAGTGCGCCCTCCCAGGGCGGCCGCTGGTTTCAGGGGCACAGTCCGATACGCCTCCATCAACGCACACAGAAACAAAGTACACCTTTTATTACGTTATCTCGTTTTTTGTCAATATTAGTTGGCGATCATTTACTTTCAATACATGATACATTAAGTTAAACATCGCTCAGAGCCGGATTTACGTTTTATGCGCCCTTAGGCAAGATGAAAATTGTCGCCCTCGCCCTTTTGAAATTTGTCACTAGAGCACATTTTCCAAAATAATTACAAAAAAATACCCGGTAACTCTGGTTCGGTCCTAGAAGAGCCCACACCCTTGGCGCGAATTATTTTGGTTGGCGATAATTGTGCCATCTTGGTGACCCTACTTTGATACACTAGATATGGTAAACCTAACAATTTCTGGAATTTTCGTATTTTGTCGGCGGGCATTTCAAATTTCATTTTGTTGTTGGGCATTGGGCTGGAAATATGGCTGCGCGCGCGTGTGTGAGTGAATATACCTTTAAATTTTTTTACTTTGTTGAATGGAAAGGTAAGATTGAATTGATTGAATGGTGTATGTTAAGGAAGAATTGATTGCTTCGACTTATGATTGTCCTAAATGTGATGAGCGAATGAGATTATACGAACGAAAGAGCTTTCTTCGAAATCGTACCAGCCACGCAGATGGTATGTTCGACGCTGACGTCTCTGGGAAATGAAACGCGAAGCGTTCCTCCATCCCATATCGAAGATGTGTATGTGGCCTGATGTGGAAGGGCCTGGGGCTGGGAGAGATTGTCCTGATTGGGGTTGTGGGATCGTGGCAAGGAGGCGTGGCTATAGGAACAGTGAGGATCGTATCTTGGGTTTCGGCGGGAATGTCCTGAAGTTTGATTGGTCCATGGCACTGGGAGAGTAGGCACTCTATTGGCTGCACTGATGCTTTGGAACTGTACAAAGAGGAGGGGTCTAGAATGCTAGCCTGTGTGGGATCCCATGAAGGAATTTAAGTTTAACAAGTTAAGAAATAGAAAAATAAATAACGAGAAATTTAGAAAAATACAAAGTCACTCGCCACACGGAGAGTGACTAGATTAATTGTTAGGGGGGAAAATAGGAGTCTAGGAGAATTCTCCTAGGCCTTTTTACATCTGGCTCTAGATAATAGTTATTGAGTTTTTGAATATTTTCATTGTCGATATTTGGTAGATTATTTAAAAAGGAAATAGCCAGTTTTTGAATATAAGCTTTAAAGGGGAGGATTTTAATGTCGTTATAAATTAATGAATTTTTAGTATATCTATCTGTGCTTTAACTATGTTTCTGATTAACGAGTTCTGAGCAATCTCGAGAATTTTTAAATTAGAATCTACAGCATATCCCCACACAGGCGCACCATAGGTGATAATAGGACGCAAAACGGCAGTGTAGAGAAGTAGGTATGTTCGACCATTTCCTCGCGGAATATATATGGCCGCTCTCACACGATCATTCGCTTAGCGATGAGACTTTTTGTTACGCTGTACCCTCCTCTCGGAAAAAAGCAGAAAGAAAGTGTTGTTTTTATCTTAAGTGTTTAATTTCTGTATTGTTTACATAGATTTTAATTACGCATCCACCTTATTCCGCTATATTCACTTGCTGCCATTGTCGGTTTCGCTTGCCACCATCTCGTTCTGACTTGGCGCTTTTTTCTGTCGCCAAGGGTGTGGGCTCTCCTAGGATTTAACCGGTTACTCTGATTGAAGTACCATTTTCTGTGTGTTTAGGGAATATTTACGCGCAAGTTTTGACTTCTCTAATTTGTTCTGTTTGTTATATTTCTCATTTTGTTGAGGTTTGTAGCCCTATAGTCTCGACATTTAAATTGAATTTTTTTCTTAAAAAAAATGCAAAGTATTTATTTGAGTTGATATTACAATTTAACACTTTCATCGTGATAATGGCGCGCCTTTGTCCCAACCCCCTGTGCCGCTCTCTGCAGCGCAAAAACAATCTATAAAAATTCTCACTGTAAAGATTTATTTGCGGATCCTGAAATACAAGTTACTTCGTCTCTCACGATGAGTTAATGGTCTTATATCCACCAATATTTTAAGTAAAAAGTGCCTAGCTGGGCACTATTGTAGTAATTGTCTTGAGTCTGGCCCTGTCATTGATGTTTCAAAATGTTAGATATTTCAGAGTCATTGCAATTTGACATTAATTTTTGAGTATGAGTGGTTGGTTGTGACAAATTTGGCTTGTATTTAACTGTGATACATTTCTTATTTTTTAGCTATAACTTGAACAGCTCATATTACTAAATTTATATCTATCGATTATTTTTGAACTGACGACATTAATCATTTTTGAAAAATATATACTAAAAGTATTATTAATAAAATTAGTTATATATTTGTATTTTTTTAAATAAAATATGCTCTTTATATTGTTTTTAGAAAAAGATATAAAATTACTTTTTTAAATCGACACTAAATGCAATCATTGGTTTTGAATGTATTCTTTTTAACACTTATTAAAAATAAGACATAGAAACATAACCTTCTATAGAAACATACAAGTATGGAATTAAAAACCGAAACTATTTGGATAGTAAAATGATCAATTATTTTAGATTGTTTCCACTCGTGTTTCACATGAATTAATCCCCAAATTTTATGTTGCAAGGATGCCATGTTAAGACTGCCATTGCCAAATGTACAAGAAATGCAAGTTTAAGCTCATTTCGGGCCCAGGGCGCAGAAGGATCCAAAAGTAATGGCTTATTATTACGGAATTACCCATCAGAATGTAATAAACTCTTCATACGTGGATTGGAAAACTCTTGGAGATTTTTTGGGTCTAATCCGATCAGCCTGAACGTGCGCGCATCATTCGGCAATCGCAGACGATAAACTTGTTTCACTGACTTCATTAGTAAAGATGTGGACGCCACAGTAAAAGATGCAGTGCGTACTTCGGTTAATGGAATTTAAATCACTCACGCGTGTACAGCGACGTGTTCGAACAAAATGGAATGTCGATCCTCCGACAGCAAAATGTATCCACCAATGGGACAGAACTTTAAAGGAGACGGGAACTTTGGTATCTCAAACTGGCAAGTATCCTTAAATTTTCGTGATAGAAGACACTGTTGATCGTGTTCGGGATTCATTTTGTAAGTGTCCTGATAAGTCTACTAGGCAAGCCAGTAACAACATTCCATTCTCTTTTAACACGTCGCTGTACTCACGCGTGACTGATTTAAATTTCGTTAACCAAACTGCGTACTGCACTTTTTACTGTTGCTTCCACATCTTTACTAATGAAGTCAGTGTAAAAAGTTTATCGTCTGCGATTATCGAATAATGCGTGCACGTGCGGCCGATCGGACTAGACCCAAAAAATCTCGGAGAGTTTTCCAATCCAAGTATGAACAGTTTATTCCATTCTGATGGGTAATTCCGTAATAATAAATTATTACTTTTGGACACTTTAAGACAGGACACTCTGTATTCTCGTATCATTCTTGAGCTATTGATCGAAGTATGTTAAATTACCTAACGATTTCGGAAATGGATTTCCTCATGCGTCTAGCTCTAACAATTCGCGTTCAAAATTTCTTAATTACCTTATTGCAGCCATAATCTTGTCAGAAAACTTTTCACATGAATCGTTTTAGTACAAATGAAATCTCTTGACAGTACATTCCTTATTTATATGCTTAGATATTTGCATATTACTGTCTCGTGAATTTTTACGCTTTAGTACGTGTATGTCTGTATCTATATATTACTAAACACAATAGATTTAATACTTTTAACTGCAATTCAGTCTACAAGCTAATTTTAGTACTAAAACTCTCTATAGATTATTAATGTTTTTAAAACGATATTGAGAACAGAATAGATATATCTGGGATTTAATATATATATATAAAATATATAAATATATATATATAGATATATATATGCGGAAAAACTCGAATATATATTGCTGAATTTATTTGTAATATTTTAAAGAACCATTGTGTTTTATTTTTCATTTGATCATGATTTGAGTCGCAGTGTTTTAGATTTGAATAGTATACCGTGAAATATAATTAATATAATTGTTATTATTATTGCACTTACAGGAAATGGGTCGACATGACGACCTTTGGTCTTTATTCTATATGTTGGTTGAGTTTGTTAACGGACAATTACCATGGAGAAAGATTAAAGATAAAGAGCAAGTAAGAAATACTTTCTTGATTTGTTTTGAAAATTTTTTATCATAATGCTCAATCATAATGCTTTGCTCAAACTGAAGATGTCAGTTCTGAGCAGATATTTACTCTAATTTATATATAGATGTATAAATTGTGTTTTTTTTCTTGTTTAATATTCCTTCATATTAGTATTGAAAGGTGTGTTCTATAAATAATCGATCTTTCTTCATAAGAATAAAAAATGCTTGTATTCGAATACACAACAATTTTTTCACTACTTATTCTCCTTCAAAGGACCCAGTTCCCTAATGTCACATACTTCCTCAAACGGTTCTGTCAATGTAGAAGGTGGTGCTGAATAGCCTTTTTTGTATCGCATTCTGCATCTCTGTTGTTGTTGCTAATCCACCAGGGGCTGACGAAGTCAGACAAGATCAATTTAATTGTTGTCTCTCAAAAAGTCCAACACAAGAAAGGGATCAGTGTAGATAACTTTGCTTGTGAGATCCATGCAACGAATTATGTGTTCGGGGGAAGCCTGGTGATCTTGACACCTTGCACAGATGGAGAAGATCTTTATGTTCGCTGAGAATGAGAGGCACTTGATGTGACCGCTGGCAAGACGAGAGTGTAATATAGGAGTGTAGTGTCTGACTACCGTTGGCATAGTGCTTGGCGGTAGTTTCTTTGAGAGTTGGCGACGTTCCCACACCGGTGAGGGGTTGCTGTGTTTCAAGGAGAAGGCTGTTTGACCCCGGAGTGGACGATCGAGGGAAGAAAGGGTCCCTGGTTGTTTTTGCAGGCGGGAAGCGCAGAATTGTTTTGGACGGGAGGGAATGGAATCCCGTCAGTGAGAGAGCGACCACAGTGTGTGGTCTGGTAAAAAGAGAATAATAGTCTCTTGTTATTGATTTGAGATTGTAATTTGATTGTATGTGATTATTATATTTAACCCAGAATAATTTATGTTAATCAAGAGTTAATTATGTTTGTATTGATGAATGTGAGAAGATATTAAGAAAAGTAATAAAGATATTACAGGGAGCATTTGTCACACTTGAGGGTTAGGGTCAAACCGGGTCTCTATGACCCGCGTACCAATGATAAATGGAAAGCACCCTCCTCTCCACCAAATTTTGAAATTTTTTAATGAGTATAAGGAGGGTGGATGTGGAAGGAGTTGGAAGATTACAGCCCTCCTTAACTAGTTTGCCCTCCATTTCATTGCCGTAAGGTTCGACGTGAGATGGGATTCATTTAAAATGGATATTATGGTGCAGCGATATATGTTTCAGTTTGTGTAAGATGGAGACATTGATTTTGTCGCCAACAATAAACCATTTGTAAAGGTGTTGAAGTGCATGAAACCTGATCTCGAGCAGATCCTCCTTATTTGGTAAAATAAAAAATATTAACTGAGAATTTTGATATTTCAGCATTGTTTAAATTTTTCGGTCGATTTATCTGGATGAAAATCTGGTTTACACTTTCTCACTCATCGGTGTCTGTCTGGTGGTCTGTCTGACCGTTTCTGAAGGTGGTGGTGGGGGGGGGGCGCATGCGCATGCTCATCAGGGATACCAACGTTACCAAAAACCACGCATTTTTACTTCATTTGTTTCTCTTCAGCCCAGTTATTTTACAACGAGTTTTATGTCTGAACTAACAGATGGGTAGTTCAAATCGTATGCGCAAGTTAAGGTTCATAGTTTACTTCTTAATCAGGATATCGAAGGGAAGCATACTGCCTGCTCCAGTGCACATCTTTCTTTTTGTATATAAATCGTGAAAAAGCATTGTTTTATGATGAATGGATCTTTTAAGGCACCATATCGTAAGTAGTCATTGAAAAGATTTATAAATTAAGCATAATGAGAAATTCACTTCATGAACCAGAAATATATGAATTTCCCTCTTTGTTTCTTGTTTTCGAAAATTTTATTGATAAATGTGAAAGACTTTTTTTTTTAAACATTTCTCTTAATATGCATTCACTGGAATAAGGATTGGAATATGCACACATTAAGTATAAGGAAAATGTTTTCTCATAAATTTATGGATTGCTGAATGTAGCAGAATTTTTGTAAGGGTTGGTATATGTATGCAAGTTTTTAGCCCTGTAGCACAATTTAATCTTTTTTTTCAATTTCTACTATTAATTCACTGTTCCCGTACATATATCTTGTTCAAATTTTCAATCGTTAATAAAATATTTCTTATTTATCCACTCAAATTCCAATACATTTTTTTAAAATTTGGAGTGGGTGAGTGAGTGAATATTAACGTCGAACTGTTCAGCTACACGAGGGCTTTTTGACGACGGACCTCGTAATTTTGAACCATGGTCAAGTGACGAGAACGACACCTGAGCTGGCTGAACTCATGACATGCCTGCCATGATCCGATACTTTAACCACTGGGCAACCGCAGCCTAAATTTGCAGTGGATTATACTTGATGTTAATACAGTTTTTTCAAACATTAATTCATTAATTAAATTTAATTAATTTTAGTTTACGTGGGGAAAAAAATTAAATTGTTTCGAATGAAGGTAATAGATGGCGACAGTATACGTTAATTATCCAACTACCAGGTATGAAAAACTCAATTTGTTTTTCAAGTAGGAATTGAATTAAAAAAAATTTTTTTACTTGTTTCTTGTAATTTTAAAGCTAAAATATCGCATAAAATTACTTTAAAAAAATCAGATTTAATTAGTTTTAAGTATTTTTTCACATTTCAAGTACATTAAAAAACAGCAATGGTGTACATTTTAAGAAATAGTGCTTTAACTTTATGTGTACATCTACTCTTTTTTCATGCTATTGATACGTCCCTAAAAATTACGCTTATATATAGTTTACATAAAAAGAATTACTTAAGATCTGTTTTCATTTAAAGAGTTAAATTTTTTTTTTTATTTTTAAAGGAAAGATTAGTCTCAAATCTAAGATTAAAACCCAAAAATATGTATGAAACACCATTAAATTGTGATTGTTATTTTTTTAATATCTACATTTCATGGTGAAAAAGGCTAGAACACATAATAAAAAACGTTAAAATAGCGTGTAAATTAAAATTGTTTGGTGAGGACTCTGTTAAATTTTTTTATTATCCCATGTTAATTTTTGTCAATAAACGGAAAAGCTTTCGTTTTCGTTAGACTATGTACTAGATAGGGGTAATACGCAGTTAGTTATTTGCTAAGAATTTCCCGAATCATTTCGATAAATTCCCAATATAATTTTATACTCGGAACTATATTTAAACCGGAAAGATCTCTTATAGGGTTTGCAATCACGTTGTGAAATTGGGGCTCCCTCGGGTGCCCTTCTCCTTGATTATCAGCGTGAGCTAGAGGTGTAGGAATAAATAAAGAACTAGAAATTTTCCATGATCTTAATGTGACTTTATTAAGACCTTAAACTTAAACCTCTAACAGATTAGATAATAATAATATATGGAAGAGAATCTACGGTGGATAAACACACAATATATAAAATACCGAAATAACGTAACCCGGACCACTATCAATAACTCAATTATAATTCTATCACAGATCCGAATATTAAATAGTCACTCCTACCTTATTGTCGAATGAAGTAGTGATCAATCTGATTCTAGTTGCAGTTGTGGTTCACAGGAGTGCAATGCACCTTGACCTTAGGGCTCTCTGTCACGGAATTCCTCTGTTGACTGTCACTACAGAATTGAATCACGGACTATCATAACATTCCCCAAATTGCCACCTCGCTTACTCTAACTTTTGATATTTAAAAGCTTCCTAATTTGCACCTTTCCTGCACGCTTCACTTCTTCGGTTTGGTTGGAAAAGAGTTGCCATTAATTCTGGCCCTAAAGAACCCTAAGGACATGTTAATGAAAAGACGCGTGAGCCCGTCACACCGTGTTATGTTTTCAATCCCGGGATTAAGATTGGACTATTTATGAAAAATACTTACACATTAGCTTAGTTAAAATTATATAATAAAACTGAAAATATAATTTAAAAAAAATGGTTTAATATTATTATTTATTGAAACAGTTCAAAACAAAACTTAATTCGCCATAAAAAAAGAAATAAAAAAATAGCACATAATGAAATTAAGAAAACATTTCTTCACTTCTTGTGTTTCTGTAAATAAGCTAAGGCTGCGGTAGCCCAGTGGTTAAGGTATAGGACCATGGCAGGCATGTCATGAGTTCGAGCCCAGTACCATTAAAGACCCGCCATGTTGGGCAGCGATGCACGTTAAATCTGTCGAGAGCTGAAACGTCCTCCCTTTGGTGTGGTGTGGTAGTTAGGAAAGGGGGTGCCATCTCAGGTGTCGTCCACGTCACTTGACCATGGTTCAAAATTACGTGGTCCGTCGCCAAAAGGCTTCGTGTAGCTGAACAGGGCGACGTTAATATTCACTCACTGTAAATAAGATTTTCCAGCGTTTCATCGTTTACACGGCTTCTTATTTTTGTTACAAATTGTCCTGCCGAAGAAATTGCTCATTCAGACTCTACTCTAGTAGGCTTTGTCGGCATTAAACAAGAATATGTTCTTTCCAGGTAGTTACCACGTCTCCCTCCATTTTCAAATAGAGACATTTTTCTTTTTGAATTTTTGATGACATTGTCTCAAATCTAATAGGCTGCATTAGAGCATATTCCTCTGTGACAACTTTATCTTGCTCTTCTGCTACATTTAATGTTTTTTGTGTACAAATTAATTCGTACATATTTCATAAAAAATTTTTTTTAATTTTCTGAGAATTAAATTCTTAGAAAAGTTTGATGAGAAAAAATTTTTAAAATATAATTTAGACAAAAATTAAATCCCGGGATTTCGGGATTTGAAGAAACACCAGGATCTCTGGATCCCGAGATCCTGGATCTGCAAACCCTAATCTATTGTTCTGTTTGTTTTTATTGTTTATGTGCATATAATTGTCATTCGGAAAATTTAGAATTTTTATGATGATTAAAGTGAGAGAATGCGATCGTACAAAATTACCCGAATTCATGATTGTCACATGATAAATGTAATCTCGTGTTTTTCGTTGAATTTAAAGCTGACGTTAGACTCGAATTTGGAAAATCAGATACAGTTTCGAATTTGGTTATACTTCGGTGAAGATGTCTAAGTTTTGAGATTCTACAAAAATCCTCCATTATTTTTTAAAAAAGCTTTTTTTTTTATTTATTTTTCTGGGCTTTTAAATCAAGTGCATTTTGTTTCCCTGTGGGCTTTACTATTGTTGGTAAAAGGATATTTTTTATGCGAAAGCTTATGTAAAAATCAAAGGTTGGCAACAATGAAGCGTTTGAACTGATTAGTTGGAAACACGTGAGCCCGTTGTCATAATTTTCATGAATTAAATATTATTATCTAGCTTTTATATTAAATTGCTATCCTAAAAGGGAATGAAAATTATGAAAATAATTTACTTTTAACATCTTGAAAGGAAAAAAAAAAACTCGATTTAGATGTGTATATTTTTACTCTCCCGCGTTATCATTGATGACAACGGCAATTTGTAACTGATATCAAGTGCAGACATTACGTACTTTCTTAGCAAATAGGAATGAACTCATTAACATTATGAATATAAAATGATAGCCCTCATGTTGATTCGAAGTGCAGCGTTAATAAACAATCAATCAATCACTGTATTATGGATATATTAAGGGTTCTTTCTCAAACTTACTTGAGACAAAATAACCTTTGTGAACTCTGATGTTTTAATATTAGTTGGCAGTCAGACTGCATCATTCATTGAATGGCATATTTGTTGATATTTAAAATATATTCATTTTAAGATTAAAATAAAATTAAAAAGTTTGGATACATTCAAAAAATTCCTAGTATCTTCTTCTAGTTTTGATTTCATCTTTAAATACAGGCTTTTTTTTTTTAAAGAAAAATATTTACAAAAACGTCCAAAGCATTTTATTACGTTGTCGTATGCTTTTTCCTTAACTATCGTCATCTGAGATTGTTTTATTACGGATGAGCGATCTTTGTGTAAAAATTAAGAAAGCATAAAACTAAAATTGAGGAGAAAGCAAGAACTACGATGAAAATATATGTATATAACAACCATCCGCATTAGAGTAGCCCATATTCTAGAAACCAAATTAAAACTGCATCATAGAAGAATCAACTTATTTCAAAATATACAAGATTTTAATTTATATTTTAGAGAGAAAAAAAAATAAATTTAAAACTTTTCAGCCTTTTTGAATTATCTAGCATTTTAGTAAAATATACGAAATTAAAATCAAAAATGCTTAGTAAATAGATGAAAATCGGTTAATTTAGATGCGAATGAGTATTATATAAGGATGCTTCAAGTTGTATTATGTTTTAAGTTACATAAAACTATTTGGTTTGGTTTTTTTACTAACGCACATTAGAGCAACACGAAGATTTATTTGATACAATCTTCGTAATTTAGGACCATGGTCAAGTGGTTGAGGGCCAACAGCAGTGGCGTAACGTACAGCCCCGCAACTCCCGTATCATGGGGGGTCCGGGTTCAAGGGGGCCCAAAGCTTGACTTATGATAAGTACGTACCCTTTGTAAAATCCAGCTTAGAGCCCAAAATCTGATTTTGCAGTGGGGTCTAATATTCTCCATTACGCCACTGGCCAGTAGCATACATTGATTACTTTCATGAGAGAGATTATTTGAAAAAATAAACAAAAAGCGTAAATGTAAACACCGAAATGTAATCTTTATATTAAAAATTATAAGTCTGTTGGCTTATGGGAGGAGTTTAAACTCTGAAATCCCACCCCTGTGAACGCTACTGACGAGGTCTAAATCTTCGCTAGTCCCTTCTACTGCTAACATCTTCACCGCACAATGAGAAGACTTTGAGACTCAATTCATTTAAATATTCACCTTTTATCATTAACCATTAATCTACTCAATTGAATCAGGGCCAACTCGTGGGTAGTATTAAACATCGCTTGCCTCAGTTTTGTGACCTTGACCATTTGGCTTCTTTGGTCGCGAGAAAAATCAGAATATGGGAATATTTAATGCATCTGAAAAAACGTTTCGAATTTTACTATTTTTATATATGATTCTAAACTTGATGTCCCGAAAGTAAAATCGACGCTTCATGACTGTTCCCTTGAGAATAGACTAAAACAAAATGTTTAAATTGCAGGTGGGTCTGATGAAGGAGAAGTACGACCACCGCCTCCTCCTGAAGCACCTCCCTTCCGACTTCCGTCAGTTCCTGGACCACATCTACGCCCTGGACTACCACATCCGTCCGGACTACTGCATGCTGTCCAACCTCTTCGAACGGTGCATGAAGCGGAGGGGCATCAAGGAGAATGACCCCTATGACTGGGAGAAGCACTACACAGACAACTCGGCCACCACCACAGTCACCACTTCACCCGCTGTCATCTCCAAACCTCCCCTGGCTGGGTGAGTATCGCCATGTATTAACATTATTTTCTAAAATATGTTATTAAAATCTCTAACTGAAATTTAAAAGTCCATTATAAAAACTTTAGACGGTGCAAACCGGGATGCCTGAGTGATTCTTCTCTTTTGATCCTTCTTGTCAACCAATCATCATCCTCATCATCATTGGCTCTTTGTGGGCCTGAGCCTTCCTCAACAGTTTTTTCCATTCTGCCTTCTCCTCCCAGCAATTGATCTCCAATTCTTCACTTTTAGAATAGCAAAGTCCTCATCCATACAGTCTTTCCATCTCCTTTTGGTCCTTCCCTTTGGTCTTTTATTAGAGGGAGTTACATTAAAAATTTTCAATGTTGTTTGTTCTGGGCTCATTCTTACTATATGCCATGCCCATCTCATTCTACTTAGTTTTATGAACTTTATAATATCATCACTATTAAAAATCTGATATATTTCAAAATTATATCTTTTTCTCTGACTGTTATTATCGAGAACACCACCAAATATGATTCGCAGGACCATCTTTTCAAAAGTCTTCAAGATCTCTTTTTTGTCAAGGTCCATGTCTCTGAGGCATCAGTCAAAACTGATTTAATCAGTTCCTTATACAACAGGATTTTTGTCTTTCTTTTTATTAAGTGAGACTTCAGTAATGATTTTAAACCAAAAAAACAGCGATTAGTTGCAATCATTCTCTTTCTGATTTCATTATTCATGTCATTTTGGTAATTTATTTCGGATTCTAGATAAGTAAAATTTTTTACGTATTCATATTTAAAGGAGTCTATTTCAAACCAATTAGGAATGGTTTCCAACCTACCACTATACATATATTTTGTCTTTTCCATACTCACTTTTAGATTCATTTTTCTACCAGATCTCTCCAGTGCCAAAAAGATTTCACGTAATGTAGCTCTAGATCTTGCGATAATGTCCACATCTTGTCGACTAATACATAACTTCTTCCTTCCTTCACTTAACATTTAGATTAGAGGTACATTAATAACAACTATTTAACGGCACACTAAGTGGCTAGGAAACTAAAAAAAGTTTATCCTTTGCACCAGTAAACCAACAATTAGCGATGCCTGACATTTTTCCGCAGATTTTGTGTGTGTGTGTGTATTATAAAAGCGTTTTCTAAACTATCATTTAAACGTGTAAGACAGCATTTAAATGTATAAATTGCGCTCCTACCTTCAATGGCGTTACGTACTACCCCGCATTTCGGAAGGGGAGGGGGGGGGGGAGCCAAGGATTTTAGGGAAACCCAAAGCCTAACTGACGCCAAATACATAATACCCAAATACCCTTTATAAGATCCGGCATGGGGCCCAAACCTGACTTTGCAGGGGAGCCCTAATAGTCTCTGTTACGCCACTGCGCCTACCTTATTTATCTTTAATAGAGTATGAAAGATACTTTATTATTAGCTAAAAGATTTTTTAAAATTCAGAATCGTAAG
>BMAV01020381.1:62845-97848 GCA_019973955.1 Trichonephila inaurata madagascariensis | reverse complement strand
CTAGGATATCGAACATTATTTTCTATATCGATTATAATAATGTCTCATTTTGCATGTTTAGTATTTTTTTAAATTTCCAATGGTGGATTACATACAACTGAGAAACAAAACAAGAAACAAGGAATAAATAGCATGAAACAAAAGAAACACATGCCCCCACAGTATAATCTACAAATCACTCATTTTGTGTCTAGCCTCTTAATATCTGCTCCACATGGATCCAGAGTTGAATGCACGGCAGCGTGCTAAATGAATGCCCTCCATTTCTTCGTTTAAATCGCACAGTTTACACAGGGGACTCTGGGAAATGCCTATCGTGTTTAAATGCTTGGATAGGCAATCGTGGCCAGTGGTAATTAAAAAATCGGCCATAGCTCTATCTCTCGGTCATTTTGGTATACCAAAAAGTTTGTTAAATCATACTTTTTGTTTATTCTTCTCGTTGAATTTCGACCAGAAATGTTCTATGTGGTACTTTTTTATAATTCTTTTGGCATTATTAAAAGGAATTCTATTGCTAAATATTTGAATGATTTTTATTCCATTGTTTGCTAAGTAATCGGCATCCTCATTCTCATCAATGCTACAATACGATAGAATCCATTGCAGGGAAATGTCTGTATAACCAAGAAGTCTCGCTAATTTGACATTTGAGAATATCTACTGACATAAGAGCCTTGATGGAAGATATTGCGTGGAGGGTCACCCTTGAATCAATTAAAATAACTACCTTTGAAAAACGATCCGTTTGGTAAAGATATGTATGGATCTGTGTCGGTAGAGCATCTTTAGTATTAAATATTTGCAAATTTTGACACCATAACATGAAAAGAATAATTTTATAGACAGAGCTTCCCTTGGGAAAAAATACTGTAATTCTAAAACATCTCATATGTGTATCCACTATTGAGGAAAATTAATGAAATGGGGAAGATAATACACACAAATACTTCTTTGTGGTTGTTGATTATTTTTTTCTACCGCCGTTGTCGCTGAGCACGTACCTGTCTGTTGCTTTGGTAACGGAGCCTTCTATATAACAGAATTGACACACTCTCAATATGTACTGTTTCATCAATATATTGCAGTGTAACTGGATTAATACTGTTCCTTGTTTCGATTAAAGTTGCATGAATTGTGGTTGGTTGGTTGGTTGTTTATGAATCGCATTAATCACTATGTCATGTTCTGGTCGGATATGTTCAGTTGTATCTTATTCATGAGATACTTTCGATCATTCGATTTTAATTAATAGAACCAGACGATATTTTTCTTTTTTATTATTTATTTAACATGAAAAACATACATTTCACTTGCAAAGGATATTGGGCAGAGAATTGTATAGCATTACGTATTCACATTTTTTGTTGTATCTGAGAGAAAAATCAACCATTTTGTTTCGCGTCTCTTCCATGATAAAGATTTATTCCAATAATTTGTTTTTTTTTCTAATGTAAGTGTTCTGATCGTTTGCGTCTTTAGTGTACCTTGCATAGATTTTTTTTTATCGCATTTTGTGTGAGATACACATCTGCATAATTTATACAGGTTATTTTATTTAATTCAGTCCTAATCAAAAGCCTAATATAACAGATAACTTATATACGTTTTTGATATACTTCAGGCACCCTATTCATATTCAATTATTTTATGAAATCTTCTGATAACATTTTTCGTGATGTATGAATTTATCACATGCTGATTAATTATAGTCCCAGTTTCATTTATTGTCTTGTTATTTCGATAAATAATTTGAAATGTAAAATGATGATCCATTTCTGAGTTCAGTCTGTTGTCTTTCATTGATCGGTTATTGCATAATTTCCATCGGCAATCGATAAACAGAGGGTTCTTCGGTACTTTTACCTTTCCCCGGCGCAAATCTTGCCAAGTAGGCTTTATTGGCGACAACACACAATATATATGTATAAAAAAATGTTAATAAATGTTAGTTCTCATTGGTTTTTCATCTATTTCTTTTTATGAATTACGAATAAAAAGTTACTGATATGAAAAGATTGCGACTTGTTTTGAAAATGTGGTAGTAAAAGGTTACCAGCGGGAATATTCCGTTTGGTGTCGGTTGTATCATTTTTGGTGATTCTATCGCCTGAGCCAGCGAGAAGGAAAAGTATCAGTTTTTCTTTGTTGTTTCTGCTTACTTCTGAGAACAACGGCAATCTGAAAAAAACTAGTTTTCTTTTTTAAAAACTATACTTTATAGGGAGAAAGTAGGACAATATTATATCACAAAAAGTATGAGTGGTCTATTCAGTGTCGATTTAAGCTAATTTCGGGCCCTGGGTGCTGAAAATCTGCAGGCCCTTTGGCACTGACGGATCGAAATTTATAACCAGAAAATCTGGTAAGTCAGCTTATCCGGGCCCCTGGGCGCCCACTCCAAGCATCCAATGGATAAACGGCATTGGGTCTATTCATAAATTCTAAATTACAATACTAACGCTTGTTATAGGTATAGAACTTATCAACTGGTTGATGTTAAATTTTTACTTAAATTACATATCCATAGTTTGGAATCGATACAAAAACTATTCCAAGGTTTTTTGTATATCCATTTGTTACTTCTCAAAATCATTTTTGGACTATAATATGTCAAAAGCTTTAGATATCTAAAGAAAATATTGCACGAAACTATCAATCAATCAATCAATAAACTATGTTTCAAATAATTCCAAGTATAAAATGTTTTTCACATATGCGAATCAATAAATGCAAGAATATTCTGAATTGTTAGTTCCTTTTTTCTCTAAAAGGCAATCTTTTTTTCAGAATCCGATCGATCTAGCTGTGTAATATATATAAAGTATAAACTCAAATTGTTGTTGTCTAATTTAAAACTTACAAAAAATTTTTTAACTTTATTTTTAAAATTTCTGACACTTAGAACATAGAATGCGTTTTAAAGATAAGTGAAATAACTGAAATGTGGGTACATGTGCAAAATCTCGTCGACTGTGAAATTTGGCGCTATTCCAGCCAATCTTAAACCATTACTAATGAATAATTTCTGTTGCCAAAAGTTCCTAAGTCCATTCAATAAAACAGCGAATGAGTCTTTTTCATTCAGAATCCGGCGCCTTCATCTATCTATGAATCTATATTGTGACTTTCGGCTCCATAATGTTCTTTTTTATTACATCATTTGGCCATTTTTTTCTCATCGATTGGCGGAAATCGGCGGCAGGATTTAATATAAAAATATGGTGCCAAAATCATCACCCAAACTCGAAACATTTCTGCCACGTGAGCGCTTTAACTCTCGCTATCACTTACTCATATTTCTATGGTGGTGCATTAGAAAAATAAGTAAAGCTATTTTATAAATTAAATTGTTTTATTATTAATTCTAGAGTATTGTATAGACGATTCTCGTGATAAGGCTTTGCTCAAATGCTTTGTAATTGTATTTGTTCTGTATGTGTAACAGATGAGAGGAGTGTTTTACGGAATACCATTTTTTTATACACTACTAATAATAATCTTGCTGGTTTTTGATTTTCTTAATAACGCAAAAAAAAGCAAAATTTCGTTCTTAGAAGGAACGCTATTTTCAAAAACAAGAAGACTCCATAAACAAAAAATTGTGTCACACAATCTATATACTTTTCTTAATATATTATAACATAAAATTTTTAAATAAGTACAATTTATTTTAGAAGTATAAGGATTTGAAAAAAGTACACTCCAAAAGGAACTTTCGTATATTGGTGTTGATTAGGTACTTGTATTTTTCCTTTTATAATATATAACGCGACAAAACATGCTGTTTTAGTTACAAAACTCTGTACCTCCTTATAAATGCTCTTTTTTATCTCTTCTTTTTTTTCTTTTCATTGCTTAGAATTTTTTTTTTAATTTGAATCTTGACTTTTTGAAATTTTGATTAAAATGGCAGTTTTGTTTTAGAAATTGGACGGTAAAAATAAAAATACTAAGCTCATACCAAAAATTTCACTAAAATATAATTGATAGATTTTTCTACGGATGTTTCTAAAAACTAGAAAAACACATATTGAGTAAGATGGAAAAAAACTAAATAAAATGGTATAGCTACCTAAAATTTGATATTTAAAACATTCCAGAACTGTATTCATCTCGCATGAACACTTCTGAAGCATCCTTATTCCTTTTATTTTGTGCTTCAATGTGCTGGCTTTTTGAACAGTCATCTCGGCTTCACAAATTCTAACTTTGTCAATTTTTCGAAGGCCTTCACAGGTGTTAATCCTTGGATTTATTTTTAGTTCTCTTAATACTTCTGTTCTTGCATATGCACCTTCATTAAAACATATCACTTCGTCCATTACACCAATTTGCAATTTTTTTATTATTCACAAATGTGTTTTTTGGAACTTGATTCCACACACAGTTATAGAAGCTTTCATTTGGGTTCTGGGTACGGTCATGCAAACATTTTAGTAAAAGTTCTTTTGCAGTTAAGTCTCTAAATATGTTTTTAATCTCAAAAAGAACTAGTTCTGATAGGGAATGTTTGTGGGTGTAATTTTTTTTCAGATACAAGACTTGTTGTAACAGCACCAGCTGTTGTTTACATTTTAAAACTGCACAATTACTAGGGTATTAAGCTTTAAACCTATACATCAGGGGTGGCGAACCTTTATGGATCAATGTGCCATTTTTTCTTAAGAAGTTTTTAATGAGGTATAGACGTGCCGTCAAATAAATTTGACTAGTAGTTATAGGGAAAATAATAAAACTAAGTACTAACAACACAAAACTATTTACTATGAAAAAATACCTTTTACACTGTATAGTTATAAATGTTTTAGTTATACGTGTAATTCAAACTAAAGTAACACTACTGTGACTTCTGTTGTTGCAGATTGTGTGTGTGCATGATAAATAACTTGGAATTGTAAGATGTTACTTTTTGTAGAATGCATGCTGAATTGAAATCATCTATCTGCCAAACGGTTTCTAAGCAATTAATTATTTTTAAAGTGGTTCACTTTTTTTTGACAAGAGGGTTTGTGATTTGTTTCAAAATACCGTTTTACAGGCAATGTTCTGCATACCTCAATTCCACAACATAAAACACACACTGCTTTGTCGCTTTTACTAATATTATACCATGTTTCTCGGTCCACCAAATTTGAAATTCTTTGTTACACTTACTATCCTGCACTTTTTGTTCTTTTGCTGAACTAGCCATGTTAAATAGCAGTTAAAAATCGTAAATATAACACAGATAATCTTTAAAATAGAGCTGTGTCAATGAAATTGACTATGCTATGTGTATACAGACTTTTCATCATAAGCAATTTCTAGTCTATGACGTAACTAAGGCAAAGCAATAACAAGCGAGTGGGCCCCCCCCCCCACGGCCGCGTGACCGATCCCTCGCGTTTGTTCGTAATACTTTATAGTTAATTTTGAAATAAAATGCAAACCATTTTGATCACTGGCGTGTCCAAAATATTGTGTCACGGGCCATCAATGGCACGCGTGCCACTGGTTCGCCATCCCTGCTATACATGTTATACATTTTTGTGGAAACAGCATTAAATCTACTCTTTTTTAAGACAAAAATTGAAAAATTTAGTTTTTCTTGGTACCCTTAAAAAAATCCCCAAAATCATCTTGTGTACATACTATTTGTAATAAAGTGTCATTTTTTAAAAAATACTATTTATTTTGTTGTTATAAACAATTTATTTTTTAAAAAAGTTGGAAATGGAGAGTAATATGGAATATAGGTGGCTCAAACCATTACAAAACTAATTAAACTTATAAAACGTAATTATGTTTACCTATAAAAATCATATTTTTAAGATAACGCGCAAGTTATTTCTGTTTCGAATCTAATTACGAAAGTCACAAATATAATCTGTCTTTACTCCGATACAGTTAAGGTGACCCCACAGAAAGATGCTGAAGCACTGAATTCAAAATAAGGTGACCATTTTTTTACAATGAAAAGGAGGACGAAAAATTTAAGAAAAAATTACAACTTAAATTTTTATGAAACGTTTTATTAATTCAAACAAAAGTGCGCTAATTACAGCTTTACATTCTTTTTAATTATTATCTTAAGCGAGTATTTTCCCATTGAATGAATTTTTTTTTGTCAACGTATCGTTTTCTCATATATCGGAAAGTTTGGGCAAAAAATATCCTTCATACTGAATTTTACGTTAAGCACTGTAGCTAAAATATTAACATTCAATTTTGATTTCTCACTAGTCACTTCACAAAAATCATTACCGAAAACAAAACTGTTTCAACTGTTGCATTACTTCCAGGGCAGCACAACATAAATTCAACAAGAATAATTACATTTTCATATGAAATTTGTTCATTTTTAAATGGTTTAAGTAATTTCACCCATCTTTTGCCAATTTCTCAGCATGTTGATTTTCCAATTGTTCTAATTTATTAGACTTTAAATATACATTCAGTCTTCTTTCTACTTCAAACAGACAACTCTCATTGATTTTAATATCAGGCATTTCTTTCGATAAAAACTCAACGTAATTTTCTATATCTGCCCAATTTACTTGCGACAAAGTAAAAAAAAACACCATTGAAAACTGTTCTTTGAAACTGTTTCAAACTGTTCTTTATTGAAACTGTTTCTTTTGTTGTTTTCCTATGATACTTGTTTCAGACCATTCTTCGACATTTTGAAAACATGTTTAGTTCATCTCTGAATACAGAGATTAACAGATCAGTTTTAAAATATTGAAAAAGAGGACACTTTTTGAGGAAGGACAGAACCTATAAAAGGAAGACTGTCCTCCCTAAAGGAGGACGGTTGGCCACCTTATTCAAAACTCCACTCCTTAATCTTCGGAGAATTTTCCATTACAAGGATACATTCAGCGTCTTGGTTTTCTGGTTCTTTAGGTGATTGCATGAAGTCCATTACAAATGATATATCAAAATGGAACGATTCCTCGCTGCTAAAGCTAGTTATTTCTAGTAGGCTTTGGTCGGTCTAAGTTTAATTTTCGAGCAGAGGTTCTTTGAATGTTCGGTTTCTTTTGTTGTTTTGAAGCTTCTGGTTCCTTCTTTTTATCCTTTTCTTTCATTTTATCCTCTAAGTTCTTTTATATGGCGAGAATGTTGTCATAGAAGACCCAGCTTTCTTTATTATGAAATACCATGTATTCTATAATACCCGATACGCCATCTTGGAAAATGAACTTTGAAGGACAAAAAAAAAAAAAAAAAAAAAAACTGTCAGCTAAAAATGATTACAGAATACAAACTACAATTCTTTTAGTGTACATTGCATTTAACATCAGTGTTCAAGTAACTGTGTACTATCTGGTAAAAATATTTGAAAACTTACCCGCGAAAAATCTTGAAAATTATAAAACACTTTGTTCTGTAGGGGTAATCTGACTACAACAAGCGGTCAACTCTCACTGGAATTCTCATGGTCTCAGCTGCAGACAGAGCCAAAAAACCTCATTATTCCATATTTCCCGACTAGTCCATAATGCCTTCATCTCAACTACTTTCTCAAATTTATATAAACTGCCATTTATCATTATTAAACTGCCATACTTTTTATCATTCCTTAAATAACTTTCATTTAAATAATGTTTTTTGTATTATTTTCAGTTAACTATGTACTTTTATAAAAAAATAAAATGTCTTATATACTTTTGTATTTATTTTTTTACAGTACAAGTAATAGAAATCGATTACCTAAGTCATCAGTGGTTAATACTCACTAATAGTCACTTACTATTAATGTGATATTTTGGAATAGCATCCCAAGCAATTGGGAGTAGAAAAAATTGCATTTTATTTTTTTTTTAAAAGTACCTGCTATTATTCATTGATTTGAAGGAAAGTATTTGCTTTATCTTTCAGTACTTTTTTTAAGAACGAAATTATTCCAGACAGCCAAGTTATTCAAAAGATATGATTCGCTACTTTAATGTGTCTTAGAAAACGTGAATTCCAAAATTTTGCGCGGAGTAATCCTATTTTCAGTGCTTCTTAGACTTCTTTATTTCAAAAAAATAAAGTCCCGTGATCAATATTATTCAACACATCTTGTTTTCTGGAAACATTATTGCGACAAGATGCAGATTGCGCAGATATACTACTAAGTCGAAGTTCAAAATTCGAATTGTAGAATTCTTCTTTTTTTTCCTTCATGAATTCCATTTTAAATTAGTTACAGAAACCGTTGTCCTTTAAATACTGTAGTAAAGATTTACATATTTTAACAAACCTAATATTGTAATTGAATAATTGTTACTACCCAACGATTTATGTGAAAATATAAAATTTAGTTCGCCAAAAGATATTTTAGTAATTCTTTTTTCTGTGCCTTTGTTAAAGTCGCATACGTATTTTTGTGGAAAAATGTATAAATTTGGTATTCAAATGCGAGTATTTGAATTTGTGTATTGAAGTGTTATTCACACACATTAAGCAAAAGCTCTCAACATTTTAATCCTTTTTCAATTTATGTATCTTGTTAGCTCTCAAAAAAGGGTCTTACTTTGGTAGTAGAGGACTGAGGTTTATATATTTACTCTGCTCGCTTTACTCGACTCCTCCTTCGTTAAAATTTAAGGATACACTGAATCACTATGAGCGCTAGAGGGCGCTTTACATTCTTATATACGTACTTTGAACATGCCGCCCAGCCTTGCAATGTTTTTAAGGGGGTCTGGCACTTCCGTAGGAGCCCATGTTAAAATTACGTAAGTTTATGTACCTTTTTCTCAGAAACTACTTACTTCTCCTGGATGAAATTTTTCAATAGATTATGTGTACTATCAGTAAAACTTTAAAGGAGGGTTTTGTCTTTTTGTTTAAAATTAAAGTAATTATGAATTTTAAAAAAATGTCCAATTTTTTCCCCTAAAATTTAGTTTAAAATAGCCTTATCCATATCATTCCCTCCATTAAAATGTGTAAGTATGTTAAAAGTATGTCTCTGAAAATTTGAGGATTATATATCAATTAGTTTTTGAGAAAAAGGTACATTAAGTGTAAAATATTACATTTTGAGAAAACAAGTTTTAAAGTAAAAATTTGTAATTTTTGAGCATTAACATTTTTTTTAGTACTTTCCAGATGCATATGAAGCATTTTCTTTACACTCTGCTTCTACAAAAGACTCTTTTAATTATCTTTTTTTTCATTATTTTTTATAATTTAGCTTTTTTTTTTTTATCTCAAGATGCTTTCGTTGGGCTACACGAATCCTACGTGCATCTAATTTTTTGAAGCTTGATACACAGTTACAACCTGGTTTAATACCGCAATGTTTTAAGATAATTAATTTTGCTGCGTGACCCATATTGAACTGTGCAATAGCCGTATTTACCCCTAATTTTAGAGTTTTTAATTCCACAAATGTAGATTTTGGAATCATTGGTGTTATTAACTGACTCATTGAGGTTTCTAAGTCTTTCCATGTAGACATTTTTTTTTAATAACATAGGATCTCCTAGATCTCTAAAAATTGGTTTCATTGAATTCATTATCTTATATGGCACGTGTGTATGTGTTTACGATCAGAGTGCATTTCGTTAATTCAGCTTCTGCCTTTTGAAACTTGTACCATGGATTTATAACCGCAGGACACAATCTCCATGTTGAGAGTTCTTGTTTGAAGACAGAAGATAAAGCCCTAAAAGCAGTTTCCATGCTGTGTAGATCATTGATATTAATTCTAACAGCCATACTATAATATCTTTGATATTAAAATGTCGGCGAGTCGGTTACGAACACTTAGGCATTTTCCATCACGTAACTTTTTTTCTCTGTTTTTGCATTTAAGATTCAATAGACATGTACCCATACACTTTTCCATATGCCCAATTTTTACACTTGAATATCATATAGTCTCGTGCTCATCTGAAACTTATTCATGGGAAAATACAGGTGTTCCCAACAGAGCTCATCCGATGCGCGTCAAGGAGTAACTTCATTTAAAAAATAAATAAAAAATACTTTTAATTATCGTATTTCTCTATATGATGTATCATTTTAAACAGAAATATTTGAACTTTTAAAAAATATTTTTTAAAAAAATACCATTTTGGTATCATGCTCCAATACGCCGCCCAACATATTCTTTTGATTTTGTCGATTTTCGGGAACAAAAACAATACAAAATTAATTATTGAATAAATAATTAGCATTAATTAATAAAATTAATTGTTAATAACAAATAAATCGTTAAATTTTACGTAATATATGCATAGGATTATAACCAATTAAAAAAAATCAAGGGCTATGGGGGGTGTCCTAACCCCTAGGACCCCCTCCCCTTGTGTGCTCCACTGATTCTACCTAATGATCACTGACATGAAGGCAAATTATCCTTTTTATTATAACCAAATCTCCAATTTTAGTATTCTTTTTTTCGAATTGCTATTTATTTCTCTGCTGCAAACTATTAAGATAATCTACACAAAAACTCCATCTTTTCTAAATTAATTGAATTGATTTTGTAATTTTCTGCCAATTATCAAACCTATTTCATTTAAATTAGTTAAATCAGGCTCAACAATTGATGTAATTGACCTACCTATAAAAAAATGAGAAGGAGTCAATACATTTAAATCATCTACATCAGAAGATAATAGGACAAGAGGGTGGGAATTTAATATCCCCTCTATTTTAGATAACCACGGTCAGAAACTCTTCATATGTCAATTTTCAGATTACCTACTACTCTCTTTAGATAGAACTTAAAAGATTTAACGCCTGCCTCTCAGAGGCCTCCGAAATTTGGGGCTCTAAGGAGGAGGAATTTGCAACCCATTCCTTCAGAAGACATGATTTGCCAGGGTTTTATCAGGTTTACATTTTTTTAAGTTCTATATTTGCACCCACAAAATTTGTTGCATTATCAGAATACAACTTAGCACATTTACCTCTTCTAAATATAAAACGTTTAAGTATAGCAATAAATGCGTTAGAGGTTAAATCAGTAACAATATCTAAATGTACAACTTTGGAAACAAAACATATAAATGTACATGTATAAATTTTATTATATACACCTTTTCTCTGCCTTTTATACTTAATGTAAAAAGGACTACAGAAGTCCACACCTGACACATTGAAAGGATAATTTATGATAACTCTATTTTTCAGCAAATCAGAGCCATTATTTAATCAGCACAAGTAGAATTGGCTTTACAACAAATTACACAATTATGAACAACTTTTCTACATATATTACGACCAATTAATATCCAAAATTTTTGCCTGATCTAATGTAACAAGGGTTGTGGACCACTCTGTAAAACCTTTTCATGAAAGTATCCGACTATTAAATAAGTCAAATTATGTTTCGAAGGCAAAAAAATTGGAAATTTCTGATTATAATTAAAATCACTATTACTCAATCGACCTCCAACTCTCAAAATCCTTTCACTATCAATAAATGGATTTACGTTTTTTACTCGACTGTTGGAAGGTACCATGCCAGAATTTTGAATACCATCCATCTCTATTTAAAACTTTTTTTTGCACTAATTTCAATAAAAGTTGTTCAGTCTTCTTTAATTCTCCTAAATCTAGCGGCCCAATTCTTTTGCTTTCGTTGCTCTTGCAATTATCAACAAATCTACAAATAAAACTTAAGACACGAATAATTTTAAAATAGTTATTATACTAAGGTTAAATAAATTATTTATATATACAAGAGTTAGTAGCAGTATCAAGAAAAAAGTTAGATAAGTCACTACAGTTTTATGTTCACTTGAATCCTTGATCACTGCAGCAGGAATTTCTCCTTTTGGATACTGATCCCTCATCAGAAACGTTGGACCGTTCCACCACAGCTCACAGGTTTTAAATCTTGGAGGGTCCATTCTTCTGGAAACGAAGTCGGTAGGATTGCCCTCTGTTGGCACATAACTCCACTCCTCACTAGTAGTCATCTCTTGGATTGCGGCAATCCTATTTGCCACAGAAGTCTTTAGTTGATAAGACTCCCTCGTAATCCACGACAAAACTATCATGGAGTCACACCAAACAAACGTATTATTCACTGTTATTTTTAAGGCATGCTTGATGAATTAATTTTTCTAGTAGCACAGCTACACATAGCTCAAGTCTGGGAATTGTTGTTTGTTTGATAGCCGCAACTCGGGATTTACTGGCAATCAGATTTACAAGCACCATTCCATCTAATATCATGGATTTATAGTAGACGACAGCTCCAAATGTCGATTCATATGCATCAGAGAATCCATGCAACTCGATCACTTCAGGTGGATCTACCATAATGCATCGTTCAATGTTGATGTTATGTATTTTCTGAAGTGATTCGACAAATTGTCGCTTTCTCTATCGATTTTCTCCGGAAGCAAATCTGTGCAATCAATCCTTAACATCCACAGATTTTGCAGGAAGATTTTGGCCTTTACCACTGCAGGACCTAGAAGACCTAGAGCAGGGGGTGGCGAACCTTTATGGATCAACGTGCCGTTAAATAATTTTGACTTGTGATTATTGGAAATTGTGATTATTATCTGTTGTTGCAGATTAGATGATATATCTTATATTAAGGAATGTGTAAGATGCTACTTTTAGCAGAATGCATGCCGAATCGGAGTTATCTGCCAAACGGTTTTTATGCCAGTCTTTGATGCTATTCATCTTTGAAAATATTGACTCGCAGGCATGGGTAGATGAACATATGGTTCAGATAGCATGATCCAGCTTTTTCAAGCAGTTTAATGTGTATGGTATTGAATTCCATATTTCCAAAATTTCGTTACTGGCATCGGCTGCGCACCATGACCGATTATTCACGTTTGTTTGCAATGCTTCATATTGAACTTTGTTATTTTGAGCTAAAACGCAAACCGTTTTGATCGGCGGCGTGCCCAAAATTTTGTGTCGCGTGCCATCAATGGCACGCGTGCCATTGGTTCGCCATCCCTGACCTAGAGGATCATATATCCTGGCGATGGTTTCCAAAACATCCCGTTTGGTGTTTAATATATGCAGGTCTGTTTTTACTCTAAAAGAGAAGCAATCATCTTTGGGGTTCCAATAAACATCCAAGACTTTTATTTCTGATGGATCTGAAAAATCATAATTTTCGAAAACCTCACAAAACCATTCCTCCTTTAGAGAAGACATTTATAAGTTGATTTTTCAGTTCCTTTGCTTCTAAAATCTCTCATCATCAATTTACATATCACTCATAACAACTGACGTTCCTTGTGGGAAATTCTCTGCTTCATCTAAAGCTAATTATTTTAGTGTTCGCTTCGCTAAAAATGGTGCACTTATTGTTCCATAGGTTACGGTTGCTAACTCAAACGTTTTTATTGGTTCGTCCACGTTCTCTCTCCACAGAATGCGTTGGAGTTCACGTTGATCTGGATTAATCCGAATCATTGTATATATACATTTTTTAACATCTGCAATGAATGCAAATATGTTCTTTCTAAAGCGAACCATTATTGTAAAAAAGTCATCTTGAGCAACTCCTCCGTTTTATTGTAGATAATTTAAAGAATAATCCCGTTGGTAGTTGGACTCAATGCATTAAAAACGACTCTTAATTTGCTTCTGGTCTTATCGGGGCGATAAACACAGAGATGTGGTTTAAAATACATACCACATTCCTCTTTATCATCTACTTCTTGCATACGGGCCTAGTTCTTTATACTCTCTTAAAAAAATTTCTATATAATTTTAAATAGTTAGACTCACGTCTTAATCTATTCCATGAAGAATTTAATTTTTTAAGGCGATATCTTTAGACTGGCCTAAATAATTTCGATCCTTTTTAAATGGCATAGATACTATATATATCTCCCCGTATTATCTCTAGTATGATTTTTTTTTTGAAAATGCTTAAAAAAAATAATAAAAATAAAAGCATTATTACTTCCTTACTCTTTATTGTCTCAGGTTCAACATTTTCGGTTTCCCAAAACCTCTTCATTGTCTTTTCTAAATCAATCTTATATTTAATTAACCCACAGTAAGATTTATATTCAATAGAAACTGGTATACTCCTACTCACAATCAGCGGCTTAATGTACACCCCACATCGCGGGGGGAGGCAGGGTTCTAGGGGGCCCAAAGCCTGACTGTCGCCAAATACCTACCCTTTGTAAAATCCAACACGCGGGGGGGGGCCAAAACCTGACTTTGCAGGGAGGCCCAAATGTTCTCAGTTACGCCACTGCTCATAATATAACCAAAAAGTGTATTCTGAAAAATTAATTTTGTATTTAAAAGATTTGTTTGTCTTGGTAAAAGAATTTCATAGAAGATTTCTGCTCCCAACAGTAGCGCACACAGGAATTTTTCAAGGGGGGTGTCCAGATTTGAAAGTCCACCATTCTTATATCATGATCCTTTTGATTTTGTCGATTTTCGGGAACAAAAAACAGTAAAAACTAATACTTGAATAAATAATTAGCATTAATTAAAATAATTAATCATTAATAACAAATATTTAATTAAATTTTACGTACTATATGCTTAGAATTATAATCAATCGGAAAAAAAATCAAGGGCTTTGGGAGGGGTCCGGACCCCTAGGACACCCCTCTTGTGTGCGCCACTGGCTCCCAACAATGAATCAATATTACCCGGAATATTAAAATTCTCATCAGCTAGTTTTTCTCTTCTGAAATTACCTAAGCAAACTAAATTGTTGAGAATGAATCGTATCCGTAATTCTCGGCACTAGAAAAAAATCTGCATTAGTCTCGTAGTTAATTGCTCTATTTGCAATTGTTGCATTAACGCGCGATTTAATCATTCACTCTGAATCATTTAATTCTGAAACTAAAATGTTTATTTATTTTTCTTTTTAAATTAAATCTTTTCATACACTGTAGCGAAATCAAATTGCTTGTCAAACACCCATCTAATAAAGCTCTGGCTTCCTGCATTTCCCCAAAAGAATCTCTGATGTAACAGATCGCGGTACTCAACAAAACAGTTTTCGATTTTACGTAACTCGTTGCTGTGAACAAATCTCTTACACCTGAAGACCCTTCTCTCCACGTCGTTTTCCCGATGTAATTTATGGGTTTGAACTCTGACGCCCTCGCTCGAGAATTCCTCCTCCCTTTCGCTCTGTTTCTGTACCCCCAATGAAAAAAAGTTGAATGACTCTTTCACTATAGCTGGCTCATAATTTTGATTTTGAGAAGAGCACAAAGAAAAATGATGCTTCTTTAGGCAGAATCTACAAAGAACTTTGGATTTACAAAACTTAACTATGCAAATTTAAACAATTAAAGTACAAGGAATTATTTTTAACTAGTTCTATTCGTTTATTTACCGATAATTGTTTATATTGCGGACACTTACTTAACCCGCGATCACTCGCGCGGGGTGTTCTGTACACCCCAGTAACAAGAAAATCCTCCCAGGATTCTAAAAAGAATGCGCAGAACCACAATTTTTTCTGTAGCTGCAAATTTTAGGTCATTGAACCTTCAGATCTGATGCAATCCTTCTTTCTCGAACGATTGGAATGTAATGACCTTCAAAAGTTTATCTGGGGGGCTGAGAACTCTCGTGAGAAGTTGAGCATATGTATACAGTTTGCTCTGAATGCTTGGAAAATGATTAAAATATTATTTTTCTACTTTCTATAATCATTATCTCATTAATTATAAAGTTTATTTATTACTGGTATATACGTTTTATATATACTGGTTTATGAAAAAATATAAAATTATGTGTTTTAAAATGAAAATTTTGTATGTTTAGTTTAAGTTAATGTTAGTCTCATTTGTATGCAATAAATTTAATAATTTTATTTGTATAATACAAAAAACATCTTGTACTTTATAAATATGTATCATAATTACTTAATTTTATTTTCGTAATTAAATACACGTGTTACAAGTTTGGGGTGTTCTCCACACCCCGCGAGTAAGGACGGTAGCAAAAACAGGCGCGAGTGACCGCGGGTTAAAAAATGACTGTCGAACTGGCACAAGACACACGTTTGTCCTTAACACATCTGAGAAAAATACTCTAGACATATTTTTAGTATTCTGATTTTTGCGATAATACTTTACATTCTCACTCAATAGTTTGCCTCGCGATGAGTAAAATAAATGAATTTCTTTTCCCATCGTTAAAGGATTAAACCATTTATCTGATTGTCTAATACTAATACGCGAAGCGGTTTCTTTATCTAAAGTACTAAAAATTTTATTTGAAACTATTAATTGTTTTAATAATTCGAAATATCTCTTAATTTTAAATAGTATTCCCAATTTTTTAATGATCTACTCGCAAACTGTACATGCGATTCACAATTTTGCCGCCCCCCCCCCCTCCAGTATTGCTTTCTTAAAAGTCTAAACACGATTGAGAAGTTGGCTGAAATTCTTGAAGTATTATGAACTTTATTCTATCACAATCGTTAAGATCCTCATCTTTAAGATATATAATGATATTAACAGTTTTTTCTCCTAATAAATTTAACAAAATCTCAGGCTTATATTTATCGGTAACACATTTGGCTACAAATGTATGTTCTAGAGATTAAAAAAAAAAGAAATCCCATCCCTCAGGTTAGGCGGGAATTTTCATGACAAGCTTGCGAATACTTTTAATTAAAGAATCTAAGGAAGAAGAGTCATTTCAAGTAATTTCTGTATTATTGTCTATATCTTTCGCTCGTATTTTCTCTATCTCTAAATCAACCTTAGATTTTTTTTCTAGCTCTAATTGTTGACTTTCTTCCAATTTCCTTTCTTCGATAATTAAATTTGCTAATTCATGCACCGAATCAGGATCATTCTTATACCGATCACAATTTTTAGTAAGATCCCTCAAGTCTATAATCGTTTGTTTATTATTCATTGTGTGTCCTAATTCAGAAGCAATCTTCTTTTTTGGCTCCTTTAAACATTGTTAAATATTAAAGTATGCTCAACACTATCAAATACACTCACTAATGATTCTCAAACACTTTGTACTTTGATTCTCAATAAAGTCAATAGTTTCAATTTTTCAACCAATAAGTCAAAAATCAACAGTTTGGATTTTTCCTCCTCTATAATTTACATATACTTAGGTCGCCTACTATCTCGACGGACCAAGATGTCAGCTCTGTTGGATTACTCATTAAAGTTCACTCAAAAAAGGGTTTTACTCTGGTAGTTAGAGTGGACTGAAGTTTATTTACTCTGCTCGCTTTTTTTTTTTACTCGACTCCTCCTTCGTTGGAGTCTAAGGATACACGCTGGACGTCACTGGGAAATGGAATCCCATATCTAGTTTGTTGAATGTGGCCTGATGTTGTTGGGCCTTAATGAGAAAGAGTCTCCTGATTGGTGGGTAGGATGTGGCTAGGAGGCGTGGTTACAGGGACAGTTTTGGATGTATTTCAAGTTGGCGGGAAAAGTTCCTGATGTTGAATGAGAGTCCTTGCTGTCATTGGTTGAGAGCACTCGGGGAGTAGGCACTCTATTGGTTGCACTGAAACGTTGGAACTAAGGATATACTGACGCACTGTGAGCTCTAGAGGGCGCTTTACATTATACACGTACACTGAACACATCTTCTTTGGCATAATCACAAATATCGCATTTATTTATTAGTAGAGGCATATTTAAAAAAGTTTTTTTTTTTTTTTGGAATTGCAAATTACAAACAATCATTAGCTGTACGAATGTTTGAGATTTAATAAATTTTTAAACGAGATCGACGATTTAAAAAGTAAACTTAAACTCAAAGAGCTTGTTTTTTTATTTTTTTTTTTTTTCAAAAAAAAAAAAAAAAAACCTATTGAAATATTTTTACCTTAATTATATTTGCTCATTAAATACGTAGAATGTAGTTAGTGTGCATTTTATTATTTTCTCCT
Source organism: Trichonephila inaurata madagascariensis (assembly GCA_019973955.1). Taxonomy (NCBI): domain Eukaryota; kingdom Metazoa; phylum Arthropoda; class Arachnida; order Araneae; family Nephilidae; genus Trichonephila; species Trichonephila inaurata. Next base: position 80,009 of record BMAV01020381.1, on the reverse strand, counting down.
GAAACCCGAATAATATAAAACTGTTATATAGATATAGAGATCTAATTATTATACAGATGGTGTCCTAATATATATTCATTCTGTCAATAAGGCAGAATAACATAGAGCCCTCCTAGATATTAGAACACAATTTTCTATGTCTTTAATCGCGCCCATGCCCCTCATCAGTTACAAATAAAAAAGATACTTTTAAACAATACATGCTTTTTCATCAAAAGTGATAAAAAGGTTCTTTTAAAGTTATCGCAAACCCTCGCCAATGGAAGGGTGAAAATCCGACAAAGGATGAGACATTTTCTTAAAATATGCACTTTATTATAATTATTTAATCAATATCCAAATTCAACCTAAGCTATGGAAGCACGTCAGGTTAAATACTAATTTAAATATCCAGAATATAAATCATGTACTTATTGTGAATAGCACATCCTCAGCAATAATAAGCGTCCTAGAATGACCCGTCGAATCCTTACAACTTGAACCACGGCGATTTCCACTGCTAACAGCGTAGTCTCCGAATGACAACAATCACCATTATTCTCACTTCCCTCTTCACTTAGCTTTAAATAGTAACCCTCATTAACATAAATCGTGGCTCTTTTATAGAAAGCGATTTTTTAATCATATAACGTCATAAAAGCATTTACCCTACAGGATTAGTAAAAATCACTAATTGAACCTTTTACAACAGTGCTTCTCAAACTTTCAATGTTTGCGACCCAATTTTTAATCTTAATTTTTATAGCCGCCTCCCCCCTTCACACAATAACAATGTATTGAATGAAATAATAATGCACTTTGACGCATTAAAGCTACATTACGATTTTTATCAAAAACTGTCAAGAGAAGTATAAAATTTTGTATATGACAAGCCTACGTGAATCACTAGTAATTATTAAACTTGTTATTCACTTAGTATTGTGAGATGAATTATCAAATACATTGATAATTATTCTCAGTACTGATACATTTATAACTCCCACATTACTGTGTGTGACACATTTATAAGTACATTATATCAGTGTAAATGTGTATTTTATTTTTATTATGTCCGAATGTATATTTTGCTTTGCTTCCTTTCAGTAAATTTGTAATTTTTTTATAACTATTTTTTTGACTTTTCGATATGCTCGCGCCCCCCTTGTAGGATCATCACTCCTCCTTAGGGGGCGTGTTCCACAGTTTGAGAAACGCTGGATTACAGCAAATCAAACAATTTTTTAAAAAAAGTTATAGGATCAGTTCATGAACGTATCAAAGTGGAAACTTTTATTTTTGATGAAATAATATCGCCAGCTGATATATATAAATTATATCAGTGTAAATGCGTATTTTTTTATATGTCAGAAAGTATTTTGTTCACTTCGTTCCAGTAAATTAATTTTTTAAACCTTTTATTTTCGATATGCTAGCGCCCCCCTAGGGGGCTCACCCCACAATTTGAGAAACGCTCCTTTACAAAGTTTCCCAGTGTATTTTTCATCGAATTCAGTTTCATGGTACAGTCTAGAAGGCTTTAAAAAAGAACATCTTAAGGAAAGTCATTTAGGGCTCGATAGTCTTAATTAATATTGTATGCACCTTTTGAAATCATCGTTTTTTCTCTGCAGTACCGCACCTCCTGGCACGCATGGTACTGACAACATGTTGGATGACAACATCATGGCCAGTTACGAAGACCATGGAGAGAACGAGATGGGCGTGAAGCGGGAAACTTCTAAAGAGAATCTCACCAAGGGCTTGTCCATCGAAGGCAGTCGAGTGCCGGACAACGTGCACCCAAGACCCCTCATAGAGAACAACAATAACTACTACACGAACAACAACGCACTAAAACAGGACGAAGTAGCCGATAAATTGGAGGTAAGCAACGACTGTGTCTATTTAGGGTTAAAATTTATGTCTTCAATTGTTGAATATTCTTAAATCCTTTAAAGTTTACTGTTATTGAAATTGATATATTTAAATTGAAAATGATTTTGTGTTCGTTTATTTTCTTGATACGAATCCTCTAGTATATATATATTTTTAGTAATTTAGAGTATTATCTTGATATGTATTTTAGTGGAAAAGCTCAAATCAGTATTTAAAATTTTCAGATCGCATTCGGACGTGTAAGTATTAAAAATATATATACTCGTATAAAAATTATTTATAACAGGCTCACAGGCATCAACAACTCACCTTCATATTATATGAATAGTATCACCTGTAGCGGACTTTGAGATTTATAAATATTTAGAAATTTTGAAGTTCTTTAGAATCAATTTTTTTATATAAAAAAATTTCCAGAAAAATAAAGTTTCTAATCGCTGTAAGGACCTTATTTTTAACCTGAATATTATTTTTTTATTATGTAGCACACGCACGTTGGACATAAATAATTTTTCTTTAAAAACGCATTCATGGAATTATGCATTTAGATATTTTTTGAAAATCAAATTGTCATTCTTATTTATATTCATATTAACTAAATGAAATTTTTGTAATAGAATTATCTACTTCAAAATGTTAGCGCATTACAAAATAGTTTTTTAAAAATCTGATATTATCACAGATTCACAGGGAAGAATCTTTGTGTGAGAGTTATTACATTATTAATTAAAAAATTAAAATAAATATGATAAACTATATATATTTTTACAAATTGTTGCAAGCAAAAATATCCAAATGCAACCAATTTTGAGATAAAATAGAGTAATTAATAAATTCAGTACTGTAAATTTTCATCTAAAAAATGGTTAACTAGAAAAAGAATTTTAAATTAGAATTTTTGAAGTTTGAGTAGTTCCTTTCAAAAAATAAAATATTCGATTAGCTTTAATCGAGAAAATAATATTAAAAAACTTTTTTTTTGGAAAATATTGCGTCATATTTATTTGAATAGAAAAACCGTTGAAATTTTTTATAAGTCTGTTTCTTTCAAGCATGTTCACAGTTAGTGGGCTAAATTTATGTGACGTCACGTAATAAATGCAATCCAGCCAATCAATTCATTCGCTTCACTGTGATAAACTTTTTTTTTTCTTTTTACAAAAAGTCTCTTTTAAAAAGGTACGTATTTGTCAACGACAATAACACTTATTCGTAAACAAAATGCACCTAATTTAAAAATACACGTATAATATAAGATTTTTTTTAAAATTTTGAAAACCTTTTTGAAAGCTCTTAATGTAAAAATATCTTTGTCCAATTATCTAATTTGAAATTTCATTTAAATTCTACTAGTGGAACAACAAGCACAAGTGTAATGTCAATTTTGAATTCAATGGGAGAGGCCATCTGGCGATATTACATAGGAACTAAACTACAATTTGCGGGCGTAACATACGTAATGGGCTCAATTCATGTGACGTCATAGTCATATGATAGTGAAAGCCACGTGATTTTATCCAATTAATTTAAAAACACATGCGACGTCAGTCGCACGATAAAAACTTACCTATTGTTTCCAGCTAATCAGTTCACGCGCTTCGGTGTTACCAAGTTTTGCTCTTTGCAGAAACTTTCTTTTAAAAAATACATTGTAACATAACATAACAAAATGCATTTTATTTAAAAGTATAAACATAAAATATGATTTTTTTTAATTTAAAAAAAGTCTTTTTCAATTTTTTTTTTAATCATTTAAACATTTTTACCCAAATATGAAATTTTATCTGAGTTTTACACACAAATAGAATAACAAGTACAATTAGTTAAGTGTTTGTTTTGAATTCATTGGAAAACACCTATTTGTTTTTATCATGTGACTTCATGAATTAAGCCCATTGCATTTATCATGTAACCGTTATGAATTTAGCTCATTGTCTAATCAATCTCAACAGTAGCACGCTCTACAATAAGTTTGGAAACTATGAGAAATGAATAACATCATTTACCACACCGTATAATGCATAATTTTAATTTAGGCCATTTAATGGCATTAATCTGGAATTAAATTTCGGTAAAATTCTGCAGTAAAATCTTGTGTTTGCTACTTAAACTGAGGACTTCTACAGAATTTTGCGGTAAAAAAATTGGATATATATTTGCAATGTTTATGGTAACTAAGAAGCTAATTAAATAATTGTTAAATCGGTTATCAAAAATATCTTCAAGGTCATTTTAATACATTTTTTTACAGAAAATGGAGGTTGAGGATGAAGACGAGGGCAAAGAACACGTGAACGGCGCCGAACCCCTCGAAGACCCCGTCAATCTTCAGGGAACTCCAGACACGGACCGAGCCAAGGAATTCGCCAAGTTGTGTATCAGCGACCACCCGTTCAAGGAAGAGCCTGGAGTCGGAAGCCGTGGGACCAGTCCAAGGCCTAGGGAAGGTGATGGAGGCAGCAGCCGCGAAGTGTCCTACCGGCATCCAGGCGGTGGTGAAGGTGGCAAGCAGCCCCTGTCGGTACTTTCGACAACAGATTCAAAGTTACTAAGGGAGCCAAGAGAGCATCGACATCGCCGATACCATTCCGGATATAAATCTCGATATTCCCGGGATATTTCTATCACTCAGATGGCCTTAGCGGAAGATGACAACATATCTGCCTTACAACAGGTTAGAACTCATTTTTATTACATCCAAAAGGTATCAGAATATTGTGATATTCATTAATTCGCATGCCACTATTAAAGCAAGTTCTTCAGTCCTACTTTGAAACAGTAGACTCGTGCTTACATATGAACTTCTAGATACTTAAGTAGTAGCGTCACGGCAGGAAAATTCGCGCCACGTGAATTGTGCCATTTTCCACCAATGACTGATTTGTTTTCTTTAAAAAAAAACCTACAAGAATTTTTTTGTTGTTTTATCATGGAGCGATTCGCGTGTTGTAAATTTTTCTGCGGTGACGCTAATACGTAAGTACTAACTTTTGGGGCAGCGATTCTTAAATTTTCGATTGTCACAGCCTGACATCACGGATCCCCTAAATTTTGAACCCCCCTCCCTTAACACCCAATACATGGCTGAATGATTTAAATACAATCGTTATCGTATTGGCGCGCTATGAATTCAGTTCTTAAATCTTCGCACATGTGTTTCCACTATATATTTTTTGAAAATATTATGTTGAAGTAATTAATGGTTATGTAGTTGCAAACAATAAAAAAACTGAATTGATATTTTTGATCGAAATACATGTTCTAGCAGAGTTTTTTCATTGGAGGCTGTTTAGTGTTCTAATTTAGGATGGCACAGAGTCTGCAAAAGAGGGAAATCTTAACATTAAATGAGGGATCTTCGCGGACCTAGAAAGGCACTGGGGCCCCCTTATGGTCCGCGGACCACAGTTAAAGATTTGCTGCTCTGGGAGGATGGTGGTCGTAATGTCACCCTGGAATGGATTCAAAGTCATTGTGGAATCATGGGTAATGAATTTGCTGACACTCTAATTAAGGCTCACTCTGACCTTTTCCAATCTGATCCTCCTGTTTGTTATCAAAATTATCAAAATCTCTCACATTTTAGTGAGAGATTCGGGTCTCTGAAAAAATTGAAGTTTTTTAATGGAAAGTCCCATTTTTTGTGGCCTGTCTGCACCTGTTGGTTTCGTTAACTTAAGTATTAAAACCGGACGTAACTACTTCACGAAACACCTTGTCATACTTCACGGGCTGTGGGTATCATCTCTTCACCCACGCTACCTGAGTTTGTGGGGACAAAAGATTGACCACTCAAAGCTTCCATAATACAACTAGTTTATTATTATTTCAAATAATATTAAGCAATGCAGCACAAGTCTAGGAGGCTAATGATCAGGAGTGATATGACATAAACTACAATTCTTAACAAATAGCGCATTAAACCTTTATGATAAATTAACCACCGAATCTGTATTTATAGACGATTCCTTAACTTACTAGACCGCTCCAGTATTAAAGTTTAATATTATCTATCTTACCGATATTCCTCAGCGAACAGCTACCAGTCCTTATATCGTCAATATAATACTGTAATCCAAATTGATCCGACAAATGGGTAATCTTCTGGATTCGAACCCACTTCTATATGATTCTTATAATACTTCCTAAGACTTTCTAGCCTCTCATTAGAACTTCTCCGCAGCACTCATAGAACTCTCCTTCTAGGAACTCCATTAGAACTTCCGCCTTCTAAGGCCTCCACTTCGAACTCTACGCGAATACTAAATCTCCAATACACAGCCAACCCTCCTATTACGCGGTACTCTCAGAACGCGGTTTCTATATAACGCGGAGCTGAAATCGCGACAGCCCTTCTATAACGCGGTTTCCGTTCAACAACGTTACTTTGATATTTTTATCGTGCGATAATGTGGTTGCCATGGGGATAACGTATATTAGTGTTAGTTTTTTTTCCCCCCGCGGGATCTCTGCTCAGCAAAAGTAACACATTGTTACAAATTTTGTGTAATGAACGCTTGAAATAGTGTAAACAATTTACATCTGAAAGTGTAATACATTAAGATTACTTTTTGTTGTATTTATTTTATGTTAAAATCTTGCCACCACCTCTCCCTTCGAAATCTAGTTTTATTATGAAATAAAAAAAAAGTGATTACACTGATCGAAGGAATAAATTAAAAACGGAGCGCGTCCTGAGGCACGGCGTAGACAAAACAAAATGATTAAGGAATCGCGCCAAAAAGGTTTTTATTGGTCTCCATATAACGCGGTACGAATGAAGTGATTTGTACTAATTATGAGTTTCTTATAGCGCGGTTTCCATAAAACGCAGTAGGCGGTTTCCATAGAACGCGCTACGAAATAACCTGGTTTGTACGGTTAAATCCGAGTTTCTTATAGCGCGGTACGCACTCACCGCGTTATAGGAGGGTTGACTGTATACACATTCCTAATCTGCATAATCGCGTTCTCTTCTTGAGTTGGTTGGAAAGAAATGCCATTCTGGCCCCAAAGATTTCCCAAGAGGGTTTTGTTGGAAGGCGCGATAAATCACCGTCACAACCTGTACAAATTCAGTTTAGCAGATTCCCCAGCTTGCCCTTTATATAATGCCTTAGACAAGTGCGGAAACTATTTGTTCTCTTTTTTTGAACTCGGCGACGTAGCAGTAGCTATTATTGTTAAAAATTATTGTAGCTTTTATTGTGTTTCTGAACTGTATTGGGCTGCCCATCATGGATTGATTGTGGCCATGCCTAAGTCTGGCCTAGGTTAAAAAGGTAATAAGGAGGTTATGTGGGAGTTTCAGAAAAGTTTAAACATTCTTACGAGATATATTTTCATTCTTATCCCTTTCAGATGAGAAACAAACTTAGATGTCTTACACAAATTCATATCAATCTTTTTCAGGGATCAAGGCTTTCGTGTACCGCTTTACTACTTTTCTTGCTCCTTTCAGCTTTCGATTGTGAGATATTCTATAATTCCGAATTTTGTTCTAACATATTTCATATAAACTTTGAACTTTATATAGATCATGTGATAATGTATATTTTTTAATATGAAATGAGTCTTTTCTTTCCAAAAATCCCCAAATTTCTGTATAAAATGAATATATTTTCAAATGGTTTTAAAATTTTCTGATGACTTTATGGCCATTAATGGTTTAATCCACATGCTTCAGAATCACAAAACAAGAAAAAAGTTGCACATGCGTTTTAATTATATATCTCACACATTTTGTTTTCGTTATTTTCTAAAACTCTTACAGCATTTCCCATAAGTTTAATATTCCAATAAATCTACATAAATTTATGCTGTAGAATATACATAGCAAGAAATATATATTAGTACAAAACTAGCTTTGAAAACTGCCACAGTTTCTTAGTTGAATAACATTAATAGTACCTGCTGCTATTTAGGGATAAATTATAATTCATTATAGTTTCTTTTTCTAAAGTACATTTTAAAAAGTAGTTTCCTAGTGATTATTTCGTAGTACAGGGTGAGTTCAAATGATTGACCCGATTTTAGAAAGTCATATAATTGGAACTACTGTACGTATTGCAATAAGTGATACATGAATATAAAGAGAAATATACCAAGTTTTTTTTTCTGTTACAAATGATCGATGTGTGATCCTCTTGTTATACACGGCATACGCCCTATCTGATATCCAGTTCGTTCCATACATTTTGTAACATCACTCTTATCAGTGTTTTGTAATGCTGCACAAATGCTTACTTGTCGTCCTCTTTTATTTGTTGTATCAATTGCTAATGATACGGCTTGAAATTTAATTGTTTTGTAAAATTTTTCATAGCATTTTCTGGGGTGTTCCGAATTCACAGGCAGCAACTCTCGTAGACTTCAAACAAAACTCTGCCTCGCTCTCTCCATTACTTTTCCCGAGACGTTTGGACTAGGGATGGCGATCTGAGATCGATTAATCGATTTCTCTGGCCAAAAAATCGATTTTTTTAATTCGATATGTAGTACTGAATCGATTCAGTGAATCTATATCTCATCCTAGAAAATCGACTTTCGATTTTTTCTGTTTTGGTAAAAAAATCATAAAATTATTTACAATTAGTTATATGTGTAGAATTTAAAGTATTAGGGAAAATAAATATATTCCTATCAGTGAGGTTACAACCTCACCAATAGATGACGCTACCACAGCAAATATATGCATTCCCCCCGGAACTGTGGGTTTTGCGGGAGAAAGAAAAGCGACAGAGACGTCTGAGGGACAGGCTCCGTCTTACGAACGAGGTGTCACGTTTTTCGGTCAACATGGGTGTCGCGAGGCTTAGCGACGATTGAGAGTATGCTCCGTGAAATAACTCATAAAGTTGTAATCAGTATTTAATTGGAAATAAGCTAATGTTTCATTAAACCATAATTTACTTATCTGCTTATTTCTTTGAATATCAAGATCCGGAACCTAGTGACTTACCCCTAGACAACAAAAGAAAAGCCACTTGTATAGATAAAATACACCCCTACATATGTACTATCTTTAAAACCAGTTATATTATGGTGTTGGGGGGGTTAAAGGATTAATTTACTGGCAAGAACAAAAAAAACTCTATTTATCATAACGTTCACTTAATAGCCATGATGTATATGAGTATCGTGGGATCATCTGTTCCTTGTGAGCGCCTTTTTTCGATTGCCGGCAACATCGCAAGTGATGAACGGAATCGCTTGGATCCCAGTAGACTTGACAGACTGTGGTTTTTAAAAAGCTTAGATATTAAGCATTGGGAACTATAAGGTATATTATCTATTTTCTAAACTTTTTAATCTAACAAATACATTTAGAAAATAATTGTCTTCTTTTATATCTGATTCTTTGATATGGAATTAAAAATAATTGTAATTGTCGAATTTCCTGAACTCAAAAATTCCCTGCTTTTACTCATAAGAGATCGTTTGTTATGATGTCTTTTTTTCTTGTTTTTCACAAAATGAACTTATATTTACATAGCAATTGCAAACTTGGAAAAAAAATTCGATTTTTTAGAAATCGATCTTTTAGACCTCGATTTTTTTGTGAATCGATTCATTAGGTTACGATTCAAATCGATTCAGAAATCGATCTTTTTTCGAAAAGAATCGCCATCCTATCTTGGACGGCCACTGCTTTTCTTTTTGACACCAGCAACCAGTTTTCTTAAATTGAAGATTCCATCGCACAATGCTCTTGTTGGTTGATGCTTCTTTTCCGTTGCTATTTCTAAATGCACGTTGCACCGAAATAATTAAAAAAAAAACCACTACATACTCTAATACGCAATAACTTTTTTCTCTCATTAACACCATGTTTGAATTTCAATCACTGCGATCTTGAATATGCTGTTGATCATTGGTGGGGGAAAAAAACCTGGTATATTTCTCTTTACATTCGTGTTTCACATTAGAACATATGCAGTAGTTTCGAAAATATAATTTTTTAAAATCGGGTCCATCATTTGTACTCACCCTGTATTTCAAGTTATTGTTTTCACAGTCATTTAGTGGCATTTGAAAAGTAAGACAAGAATACTTTCTTAAGACATTCTTCTGTAATTGCGGATACTAATTCTTTATTCCATTTAAGCAAAAATTTCTGTTTTCATCTTCATATTCTCATTTCTTCAAATTGTTGAAGACTTATTTTCTTTATAACTAACACATATAAAATTGTATTGAATACTATAAATAATATTTAAATCTGAAAGCCGGCTGGGTGGCGTAGTTGGTTTGTCGCTGGCCTTCTGCACCTAAGGTTGCGGGTTCGACCCCGACCCAAATTGGTGGATTTTCATGATGCAGAAAATCGACAGCGGCCATGTTGTATGATTATACGGCATGTAAAAGATCCACAGAGTGTCTGTTTAGCTTGGGTGCTCTCGGCAAAATTAAATCCTAGGGCAGGTTCGCATCGTCAGAGCTCAAGTGCCTCCCTCTAGGGAGGAAACTAGGCATCAAAATTACCTTCGGCGATTGATATCCGCCTATAGGGTGCCGCATTTAAAAGAGATACCAGCTTCTGTGGGGAATGTACTAAGTCTCTGCAGCGGTAAAACACCAATCCGTAGCCCATTAGAAATGAAAAAAAAATTATACCTGTGAAATGTCCTTTATCTCGCGATTTACACTGTTCAGCACATATATACGTTTGCTGTTATACTTTACTTTTTTTCTCTTCGGCTTTTCAATTTCCCAGGATACCAATTTTTTAAGAATCTTAGCACCCAAGTATTTTTGACGACTTCTGCTGATATAAATTCGTTAAAAAAATTAATTACTGAAAACAAAATTATTATTTCGAAGATTAAAATTTTGGCAGATTCATTAGGAGTCAATTTTCTGTTGTTTTAAAAAATGAGTTATTTATAAGTGTTTTTAAAAGAAAAATATATGAATATTTAAAAGTAGACTACCTTTTCCCATTTCACGCACAATATACTAAAACCCCAAGCTACTTAAAATAATTTTTATAAACGGTTGTATAAATTTATTTCCTTAAAAAACATTAAATAAACAAACAAAATGAAATATGATACTTCGACACGAAAAAAAAAACGGTTGTAATGTAATTATCCTAACGTATAAATGAAAGAGAAGCATTGTAGGTTTTGAGTTGCCATGGCAACCAATTGATGAATCCCATGATGCATTGTTCATATAACTGCATAGGCAAACTCATCACTGTGTGTGTGATTGGTACCTTATTGAAATATGTAATTCAAATACACACACACACAGCCAGTAACCATTCTCTTTTCTTTTAATTTTCTACGATGTGTTCGTTGTCCAATGTTAATATTTTTATTTCCCATCGATGTCATCAAAATAGTTGTTCTTTTATTTTCTTCCAATTAGTTATTATAATTTAATATATTTTTTTTAAAAGTTTTGACTTTTAATAATGTAATTACTGGTTTAAGGCTCAGTTTAAAAATCCCACTCTTTTAACATCATTTTCTTTGACTCGTTGTGAAATATATAGATTACTTTTTTCCTAATTTAAATCTGAAGAACTATAAAAAAAATTAAAATGCAATTAAATAATTTTGTCATGCGTATATATTTCAGTTCCTTGTTGTCAAGGATGGAGTTCTGTGAACCTTGAAAATTTTCATTTTTAAGTTTTAGTTTTTCGATGTAACTTTCTTCGTGATATTTATATCAGTGAAATGCAGTTCTGAAAAGTTTTACAATTTTTTTCTGTATATCCTGTAAAGATACATTTAGATTTGTTACGTCATTGGTATGTAAATTAATCCTTCATTTTTGCATAATTTGTTTGGATAGAGTTACCTTTTATTGTTTTCACACATAACTTCATTTCATATTTATAGCATACTGATATATTTTTTATAAAATCTAATGGTAATAAAATTTTTGTTTTCTAAATTTTGATAGCGCTTGTCTGTCTGTAGTTGATAGTTCATATGTTGAATAAAATTTTGTCACTTATGCTTTGCCACGTAATTTTTAACATTTGTAATGTATATATGTAAGCTTTAATACACACATTTGTTTTATTTTTTCTTATCTCCACAATCATTTAGTGAATCAATGAGTTTTTTGTTTGAAGATTTTTAAACATCGTCTTTAAACTTTTTCCCGTTTTAAGCATTGTCTGAAGGTTTTTGAATCGAAGAGTTTGAATTTGTTTCCTCATTCATATTATGTTTTTTTTTTAAATCAGGAGTCATGCATGACTCAAGAAACTGCTATTTTTCGGTTCCAAGATTCCTTTTATTTTTGCTTCAACACTCAGGATAAATTCGGCTGTTTACAATAAAGGATTAATGAGGCTATTTACATGAAAGAAATATTATATCAGCCGCGCTCCTTAAAGATGAAACATTATATACATTTCTTTTCTTAACTTATAACCGCAACTACATTAAGAATATTCCAAAAACTAACAAATAAAAATCTGTTGCCAGATTTAAAGTAAATAAACGAACGCGAAACAAAATATTGAATAATATCAAACAGGAAATGTCGAACTTATTAGCTGTGGCAACATAACTAATTTTAATCGAATAAAATACTCTTTAAAAAAAAAAATTCTTATTATCTGACATTTAACGGGTGAGGATTTAAAATATAACTGTTCGATAGTATTCGGGATCATACTTCAATAAATAGTTTACAATTCAAAAAATCATGAATAAGCATTAATTGTACATCTGCATTCAAATTAAAGTTAATGCCAAGTCAATTAATTTTATACTAAATACATATTTTTAGCGTTTAATTTAAAATAATTTGTCTTCCAAAAATGTTTCTGTTACAAGTTTGTAAAAGTCGTTGCCTTTGTGAACTTAACACAACTTTATTGCATATAAATAAAACCATTTGTTTTAAATTTAAATAAGTCTACGAACGTAGAAAATTATGTAAATAAACTTTAATACGCTTATCAATATTTTCCTTTCTACTTAAGTTAAAAGAAAAAAAGAATAGCTATGAAGTTATCGTAAAAACTATGTTTATTTTTTCTTTACGTCAATAAGCTGATTGAATCGAGTTAATCTAAAAAGAAAAATCGACTGGAGGCAATGAAAATATTTTTTTGGCTTCAGAAATTCTAGTTCGAGATTAAAGTATTTTCCCAATGTGTCTCTGCTGATATATATATATATATTTTTCATAATACTCGTTCTGGAAAAAGTCGGATTTCGATGAAAGAACGATTTATTATCTATTGAAAAAAAGTATGAAGTAAATATATTTTTTATTGCTGCTGAATTCAAAATTACTTACTGCTTTTTATTTGGATAAAATAAGAAACGAATTTTATTTCGAAGTTTTATTTAGTACTTTAGATCTATTCTTGAGATTATTCTTAAAATAAATATTGTAAATTCCATATATACTTATGAAGTAGTGTAATTGATAAAGGAAGTTGTTGTAAGCTAACGCATAAAGCGCATTTTTAATTTTACTCCAAATTTGTATGTGTAAAAACTGTTTTTTCCCCCAAAGTTTTATAGATTGCTTTTCGTGTTTATTCTTTTTTTAAAAATATATTTCTTCTCACGCTACATGTGTATTCTTTTATTTCATACATACATTTCAAGTACAAAGTTATATTCTAATCAATATTTTTAAATGCAGTCATACGGATAATATATTCAATGCCTGATGATTCTCAAAAACATTAAAATAAGTTAAGTAATGATATTGAATTCTTTATTAGGCTTTGTATAGATTCATCATCAGCAGCTTAGAAAAATTCATTTCTATCAACGTCTAGAAATGAAAATAGGAATATCTTTCAGAATGTCCAGCACTCATCGATAGTTCTATTTTTTAAAGATATTCCCGCAATTACTCCAAAAATTCAACGTAATTACATTCGTATTTGTTCTGTGACTGAAATAACTTATTTCTTTCAGGTAACAAAAGGTGGTGCTGCGGCCGTTACTTTGGCTTCCAAATGGCAAGTGTCCTTCGATGACAGCGAAGAAACTGATAATGAAGTGGAGGCTAAAGACAACCTCACCTCTCCTGAGCACCGACCACTCATTGCTCAAGACTCCCCATCCAAACTATCGCACGCAGGACCTTCCTTTTGGTCTAATTCTGGTGCCTCCAATAAATCGGGTCCCAATCATAACCCTCAAATGCAAATTTTGACTCTAGCCCTCAGGGAACGTGAACGAATAAAACGTTTAGAGAAACAAGCTGGCATTTATCAAACGAGCAATACAGAAATGGAGCTTCAAAGATACATGGCAAGCCTTAATAAAGCATTTGGGGATTTGGAAGATAAATGGCGTAAGAGCGGGATTATCAATCGCTTATACCCGAAAGAAATGCTTAATACCACCAGAACGTGGAGTTGTCCAAACTTATCTCCAGGAATCCAAGTTCTTCCCGTAAAATATAGCTCTTCAGACACCAATCTTCAGGAGCTTCAAAGAAGTGAAGAAAGGATTCATGAAAAAAGGAATGTGCCTTCCAGGCGGCATTCTGCAGATGTACAAGCAAGTTCAGGCATTGTTGGCGAATTCAAGCGATGGTCTATGGGCTCTACCTTTGAAAAAATCACCAAGAAATTACCAAAGAAAGAAGACGTGCACCTCAAATCAAACGAAGAGGCGCACAATGAAGGTATTAAATCGGCTCCTATACCATCAAGTGTAAAGCCAAAAAGCATCCTCAGGAAATCTGGTTCAGATCAACCTTTGGTGCAAAACAATCACAGGAATGAATCCTCTGAAAAAGTCTTCAACAATAAGTTAGTTGTTACTACCATAGAATGGGAATCGAATGATAAAATTGGAAATGTCGTTAAGCACGAGGTAGAAAGTCCAACGCTAGAAAGACAATCGCCTGCCACCCCCTTAGCCGACATTGCGCGACTCCACCTCGAGGAGCCATCTGTTTACTTTGATGCTCCTCAACCTAACGAGGAGGATTCGGACGATGCACGGCGAAATGGAGGTGCTGACGATGAAGAATTCGACACCCCACCCAAGGATGATGTTCATTCTACCAGCAACATATCAGAGACGCGTTATGATGAGGCTTTACAGTACAGGAAAAGATCACCAACACCTCCTAATCGATCAGGTATTATGTACTCGTCAGGTATGCGGCGGAAGCTAAAAGATGTCGACTTTCATGTGGCTGAAGCCGTCATCGAGGAAGACAAGGAAGGTGGTTCAGCGTCCGATTGCCAATCGCCTAGGAGACAAGATTCAGTGACGCAAACACGTCAACAGACTGAGCAGCCTTTTTCACGATCTGGCAGCAATAGCGATGATTTTGTGCGGTCCACAATACCTGTTCATATGATGGACACTTGTCGTGAACCCACGCCAGAAACGGACTCTGATAGCTGGAGGGTTCCTAAGACCGGCTCAGAAGAGAGCATACGGCCGCCATATATGCTCAAGCCTTATAATCGAAGGCGTCCACGATCCATGATTGAAGGTAATCCACGACTGGCATATCCCAGGGATGGCAACCGAAGCCCTAATGGGAAATACACTGTTGATTTCACCGCGAAGCCATACCGTGCAGGTGATAAGTCTCCAAGGACGACAACTCCCATGCTCCCAACACGTTCCGGAGTCAAGCAGAAAACGCAACCAGTAACATCTGATTTGGCGAACGATCAGAGTGGTGTCCAAAGTTCCCGAAGTGCGTCCAGTTCTAGGGAGGAATCAGACTATGTAGAGGCTAACAATAGATTGCCATTAACGCAGAAACGTAGTGATTTCTTCACAAGAAGTATCAGCTGGGACGCTAAATTTAGGAAAGAACGATCTCCCAATTCTCGTAAGACGACCGAGGACAAATATGTCCGGGCAGATATGAACGATTGGAGAGGACGGTATTCTAGAAGGCGTCAGCGGGCAGTGATGTCCGGGAGTAGTGAGTCCCGGATTCCTCGTCCAAAGGGACGTCTGAGAGTCGCAGAATCAGAAGAACCTGTACTGAACGACTTTCAGCAACCAGAACAGAGGTGCCTGGGTAGTGTGAGGTCAGGTGAGCAGCAGGTGAAATCCCCAGTGTCTTCGTCCTTGCCTACCCTTCAGAACGAGCGAGTGCCGCAAACAGAGGTGCATAGGAGTTGTAAAAGTGAAGTGATGATACCGAGGTTTAGGCCTGAAAGTGGAGGTTCTGCTTATGTGCAACCTAGGTAAGTTATCCCAGCTTAACTTGTATGTTTCTGAAAAATTTTATAGCAACGCTTTAGGTGGTGCATCATTTTCGGATACTGAAATAAATCCTTTTACAGTTAAAGTAGCATAGAGATAAAATTTTAAAACTAATAATTTTTTTAATTCAAAATTTCTGTTGAACTTCTATTTAGAATAACGCAAACAATTTCTCACTACTAGCCAATGATTTTATCAGCTGCTCTACCGTGTGCAATGACAATAGAAATTGAATAACTGCTTTGATTGAAGTTTGGTGCATTATTTGTTATGTAAAAATCTCCAAATATGAGAAAATTCAAGTTTTTTTTAAACTAAGTTATATATAATGTATAGGATTTTTTTTTAAAGTATTTTGTGACCGAATGTTTCCTAAAATATTTAATCCTTTGAAAAGACATCAATTATGGAACGTAATGTTTAATTTTCCTAGTTATTAGCTCTTTATTTGTAAATGGAGTTGTAGTTAATTCTAAAGAGCGCGCGCGGTTATATAATTTTCGTAAAAATTACTTCATAAAATCTTTACCCTTGGGATTTTATATTCTATGATTGCTAACATGTTAATTAACAAAAAAATTCCCTCTTATCGTTCATGTCATCATGTATCGTTTATTACGGTGTTTCTTAAACTAGGGATCGCCAAAAATTTTAGGATTTTTGTAATATTTTTATGCATAAAATAACTTGTTAACAATAGCTTAATTGCTCATTTAGATTCTTATTGGAGAAAGCCAATAGATATTTTAATTATTTATATTCTTTTTGGAGTATGGATCAAATCTAAAGAATATTGAGGAAGTACTTCATACGGCACGGTGTCGACTATCATTTCAAGGTTCAATAACACAATCAAAAATAATCATACACATTCTTCCCACATTGATACTTAAATCTTGCTTATGCCGTTATTACAATAATAAAAGGTGATTATCTCAGAAGTGAACTTAAAATGATTACACTTATATAATAAACAGATTATAGTTTATGTGTAATTACATTATATAATGTTTTTATTTTTTTAATTAAAATTTCTACATTATATTTAAAGTTAAAACTTATTACGGATGTTTATTACTGCAAAATATATAATAATATGCTACAAA
>BMAV01020381.1:0-62745 GCA_019973955.1 Trichonephila inaurata madagascariensis | reverse complement strand
CAAAGTATAACATCACGATATGCACTATTCATGAGTTTTTGCACATGTATTTTAAAAAAAATTTCGCTGTCATGGCAATAAAATTACAACAAAGCTGAGATATGGGAAAACACGGGCTTTCATTACCAATATGATCCAAAAGTGACGTGAATTCATTGCTATCAAAATACATGAGTTGACTTATGTAAATGATGAATTTGCTGTAGATAGATTAATTGCGTTTATTGTATAAATACAATACTACTACTTACACCTGGTTTGCTTAGAACATAAGAAAAAAAATATGTATCGGTGTTTGTATAGCTCTCAGTAATTAAAATACCATGGGCAGTTGTAACAATATTTATAGTCTGAACATGATAATTCTCGAGAGCATCTGATCTTTTTTTCATTCTGGGGTATTTGGCTACGCCATTCCAAAAATCACGCGACACAATATTCTTTATCGATTGGGGTTTTCGCTGGCACTATAATTTCAGCTACTGGTTTCTGAACTGGGAACGGAAAACATCACCTGTAATCACAAGAAATCTTGGCAGGGCCCACTGGAGTTCCTACCTCCATTAGGTCAACTTCTGACCTTTCTCTTCAAATCTATGTGTGGAAGGTGTACCCGATCTTCCTCCCACAAAACAGCTGCATATTAGTTGAACCTTTTATCAAAATGTGAAAGGGGCAGGCACCACACTTGAAATCCAGGGGCGTAGCTACCGCCGTATCAGTGATACGGGGTCCCAACATATGTAAGCAAAAAGTAGTAAAATTTTAAAGGGAATTTTTTTTTTTTGATACAGGACCCACTTAGGACTAGTTACGCCAGTGTCGAAATCCATTCTTGCCGAGGTCTCTGCACATTAGCTATGAAATAAAATTTTGAACGAAATTTATGAATAAAAGTATTGAGATTAATGTTATACAATGAATGTACTGATTTTTACTGCGAATATCATTGGTTTAAATCATGTGTCACTTTAGTTTTCTTGCATTCCATCTTTTATTCCTGAACCTCATGTATTGGATTTATAACTCAATACATGGGGGTGGGATATAAGATCGCTTGACGAGTACCTTTGAAACAATTTTTTATTTTGATAGATCTGTATTCGGTGCCTAATATGGTTCGTTTGTATTGTATATTGCGTTATATGCAATATTTTGTAGTCTACAATGAAAATTTCTCTCTTGCCGATATATATATATATATTTGGAATTATGATTTTATTCAGATAAACGATGAATTAGTAATTTCGTCATTTATTACCACCGCATTAACAGTAAAAATTTTAATTATATATATTAAAAAATAAATCTATCTAGTGATTGCTGCGTTAAAATATATTTTTCGTAATGCCGTTATTAACATACAGACATCATAATCACCATAATATAAATCATCAGGTTGTTGCAGTGGTTGATTTCTTTCTACTGTTAATACGAATCAAACTCATTTTAGCAGGCGTTAAAGGCACGGACAGTTCCATTCTACAGATTATAATCCAGCTTTCTTTCTAAACCATGAACTCGGGATCTTATCCATTTATTTTTCTTAACTTTTTAGCACGGTATAATAGATAGAACAAGGTTAAGCAAACTCATTGTTAACTATTTCTTTAGATAATTGGTTCCCAAAGGAGACACAGGGGTCCCCGGCATTATTCAGGGGGTGCGTGGAAAATTAAAATTGATTGCTGGGTCCCTAAACGATGTCAGGGTTTTTCTTACAAAATAAAAAAAAATTAGATCCATTATTTTTATGGAAATTTAAATAAATAACAATAATTCACTTAGATATTCCCGACTAGGTGTTGAACCCTTTTGCGCGTGGACTAACTCAGATCCCCAAAACAGATGATTGAGGGATGCTCCATATTAATACAGGAGCATCTCATTGAAATATCTACAAATGAAGAACTTGTTGGAACCCAATGTTTGAACAAGGATATCACACATTCTGGTTACAAAAATAGATCCCAATTTTATATTCTGCAGTATAGGTTATTCTAAGAAGTTGTTGACTACTTTCACGGTTTCCAATTTGGTAGAACGTGGATTCAGTGCCGTATAAAAAACATCACACAAAAAAAGAAACTGTCTAAAAACTAGTGCTCGCGGGGATTTGCGGTTGCTACTCACAAACATTGAGACGGACATAAATACCCCCATATCTCATCAAATTCATTATTTTTTTTTAATTTTAAACAGAAATAATTTCAGTAAATAATTCATCAACAAAATGTTTTTTTTAAAAATTATAATTTTTATACTATGCATTTATGTATCTTTTTCACTTGGGAGACTTTTGGAAAGTTTTGATTTTAAAAAGGGTTTGGAAACCACTGCTTTAGATGGCCATTTATAATCTAGGGTCTGTTTTAAATAATTTTTAATATAAAATGCAGTGGAGTGCACATACCTCTCTTGGGGAGGGGGGTACATTCTAAAAAACACTTAGACGAAAGCGCCCATGTGTAATCTCTATGGTAAAAACTAAAAATTTGGTCTATGGGGGCTCTCCTTGTGTACGCCACTGATATGTAATTTGGATCCACACCCGCGGTGCGCAATGTCTTTCGTTCCACACTAAACAGTAAAGAAACAATTACAAATACATATGGTCTTTCGCTCGTTGCGCGCCTTTTGTGAATCCAACTTAATCCTCATGCGTTGCACAAATCTGTATTTTGTATGTGTGTATATATCAATGTAATATATTGTGATACTTGTGTAATGTGCTATATTTTAGACATGTAACTATTCACGTGTCTTTCTAAAAGTTTATTATTCCAACATCATGATTTCAGAGAGATTTGCTCCACGTTTCAGGAGAAGACGCTATCGCCCTCTGACACCAAAGGATTTACCAATGACCGGAAGTGAATCCTCCTGAGACCGGAACTCATAGTGTGGGACTGAATTTTTTTTACTTAAAAAAAAAGGTCTCGCACGTCTTGTGGTGGTAGCTTTTGAATAACGAAAAAAAGAAATGAAAAGATGCTGTGATGTTAACACTCACACAACACAGAAACTTGCAAAATGAAATAAAATTATTAAAACACTCGCTTTTTGACGAAAAAAAAAGGGTTTTTGTGTGGAAAGAGTTTTTTTTGCAAGATCTAGTCACTACTTAGGCAGTTTAGGACAGAAGAATATTTAAAATAAAAAAAAAAAGAAAGAACTTCTAAAATATTCGAATAAATAACATAACTTCCAAAGAAAAAAACAAAACCGACGGATCAGCTTTTCTTTACGTCGTGAAAACTTGTTACTGACCTCTTCGATTTTGATCCTCTACATATAAGCACTCGTCTCCCGCAAGAAATATATTTCTCAAAGTTTTTTTTTTCTCTTCCAAACACAGAAAAATATCCCGGTAAATGCTTATGCAGCTGCCACCTTGTGACGCTTCTTATTCTATTGGTTTTCGAAAGAATAATTTAGTTCCTTTTTTGGACTGAAAAGAGAGACAAGTTTGTGGTAACTCACTGGATGTGCATTGGAATTTCTTTCATCACTGTGATCAATTGCGATTGTTTTGCTATAATAGTGCGCAAAGCATCTCATTCTTCTGTACATTAAATGGACTTGTACTGAATTTTTCATTCTAAGAAAAATATATCGAGTACAGTAGACTGGCCTTATGCTGGCTTATTATTGGACAGATCAAATTCAGATAACCAATCACAACGAAGTATGTTTAACGTTTGGTTCGCATCGTCAGAGCTCAGGTGCTTCCCTCTAGGGAGGAAACTGGGCGTCAAAATTACCTGCGGCGATTGGTATCTGCCTTATATGGTGCCGCACTAAAAAGAGATACCAGCTTCCGGGAATGTACTAGGTCTGCAATGATAAAACACTAATCTTCAGCCCATTAGAAAAAAAAAATGTTTAACATTTTTACATAGCATTTCAGTTTAATGTACGTTTAGTTTTGTATTGACTATAATTGACATAGTTTTCATCAGAAATGGCATAAGAGTCTGCATATTGACATTTTTTTTTTAATATTATGCACAAAAAAAATTATTTAATTTTTTATTTTAAAAGTTTTGTTGTTTCATACATAGAGAAATATATATTTTTTTGCTAGCTTTAAATTAGCACAAACAAAAAAATATATATATAATGCCAAGCATTAGTTTATGGTTTTCCTAGACAAAAATATTCTTTATTTAAGAATTTGGTGAAGCTTTCTACAAAATATTAATTTTATGTTAAAAAAAAACCCAAATGATTTATAAAATATCCATGGTTTGCAGTAGTGACAAAAAATTAGCTACTTGCTTTGAAAATGGCCCGGTCTCAATTATAATTCTTTTATTGTATAGTAATAAATTTCTTCAATAATAATAAGCAATGATCAGTATTTTGAAGGAGAAATTCAACTCTCTACAAAGAATTATTTTTATAACATTGTCTTCCAATGATGCGGTATCAGATAAGGAAGTCTACTGTATTCTCTACTATGCTCGTAATACAAAACAGAATAGTTTTATATGATTATTCAAATGCTTTTTTAAGTGTCCTAGACAAATCAAATTAGCAAACGGGTAATCTAGTCATGCTTTGCTTGCAAAGATATTTTAAGTCGTATCACTTACTTCTGCTTACATTTAAGATGTAAGAGCCTTAACATCATGTTTGCTTTTTGTACAGAGTAAGGACACTATACACACACAAAGATGTTACAAAACTTAAAATTGTTAACCTACTAAAAAAATTACAAGGCTACTATGCATTCGAAAATATTCAAGAAATTACTGAGCAGCAATTTTTTTAAAGGTCATATGACAATCAGATGATATAAATTATTCAAAAGTTTAAACCAAGAGAAAAATAATCAAGGTAAATTCTAGATGCCATTTAGATTTACACAGTCATTCTGAAAAAATATTGATGCACACAAGCTGATTCAGTTATAAAACCTTCTTAAACCTGACATTTTATACATGCTGCATAGTATCTCTCTAAAATAAAAACAAATTAAACAATAAAAAGTATGCAAATTAACAAATTGGGCAAGAAAATTTACAGTAAGCATTGCTTATCGATAAAAAAAAATACTCAGAAGGTAGAAATGTATTAATTTAGGTGCATTTTCTCTTACTATTGAAGTACAGAATGAAGCTTATTGTATAAGCTTATTTTATAAATTACTGAAATTGTCAGTGTAAGTATGTATTGTGGAATTTAAATATCACTACACCTATTACTTTATATATAATTTGCCTTTGAATGTTAGTATATTTTTCCGAAACGGTGATTGTAATGGCACTATGTTGTAAAAAATAAACTGACTTGTGTATTCATTTTGTGCCACAAAAATTGTAAGAAACGAAAGTAAGTTTCAGTTCCTATTGATAAATTATTTCTTCTGCTGTAAATATTAAATGGAGAGTTTGTGTACTAATTAGTTAATTAAATCTAATAAAATACAATAAAAAAAATTTAATAATTTATTGCATGCAAATTTCATTAAAATAATTTGTGCTGTTATATTTAAATTAAAAAATAGAACATTAAAGTTTTGAAATCATGTTCTATATTTAAAATAGTAAGATGTTAAATAAATCATGTAAAAGTTATTTTTTCCTTAACGAAATTATAATTTTTAAAATCATTAACAATTGGAGTTATTAAAAACATTGTATAATATACATTTATGTTGAAATCAATAGTTTTCTGTATTTCTATTTTGTGATCAAAAATAAACATTGAGAATTGATTATAATTTAAATCAGATTTGTGTATTATATTTCATGTATTTTTGATTGATGAGTTGCTAATAAAAATTCAACAAAATTTGTATTGGAGATACAATGTATTTGAAATGTATGAAGTAATAATATTTAAAATAAAAACAACTTAAAAATCACTTTAGTATAACAACTCCTTATAAACAAAGAATATATTTTAACAACCTATAAAAATTTAAAAAATTAAAATAAAAATTTCAAAAACATATTTTGGATGGAATTATTTTCATTCTATTTTAATCTGAATGCAATTACATGTGTAGCAAACAGTTACAAGTTTTAAAAAAAATACTCAAAGACATTATCGTACACAAAATGTATTTTGTTGTTAAAACTTTCAAGTAGTTATCAAAAAAGAATACAACTATAAAACTCAAAAATATTTGTAACCCATCATTTTTTCTTTCAAAAATGATACATTAGTAAAAAATTTATAACTGGTTGGATCCGATAAAGATTTCTTTATTAAAATTTAAACATATTTTACTTATACTATTATTCTAAAAAGATTTTTTATTTTAGTAAAATGGCATTTAAGTGATTAATCATATAATTACTTAAACACAACAAAAGAAATTTATCTAAAATTATTTTATTTCCAAGTAAAATATTTTTTATAACTCATTAGTGCAATATCATTAAAAAATTATTATACCAGAATTATCAAATAATTCTTATACATCACATTTGCTGACACTATAAAGGCAATACTGAAAATAATATTTATTGCTCTCAAATTATATGGACACATACTAAATTCCTTAACTTTGTAAAAAAAATAAAATACTTATATTATTTGAATAAAACACATTAATCTTTTTCATAATTTTAATAACATAAATTTAATGATCAATTACTGCAGTATGAATAAATAGTTTAATGGAAGTTCTAATTATATATACAGTAAATTATTTTATAACTTAATATGTTCCAAAATAGATACCTATAAACCTAAAATTCAGCTTTGTCCTCTGATCAAAAATTTTTTTCTTTATTGAACTAGATTTAAACTTATATTTTTTCATTGATACTAATAAATACACTATTTTATAAATGAAACATAGATACAATCTTAATTGGATATTCTTTAAAGTTTTACCTTTAATATTTCTGTACATTCTCTAAGCACAGAGTTATGTAATATTTTTTTCATTGTCTGTCATGTATTTTTTGAATGGGATTCCAATGCAGTCGTTAGAATGTGAAATGTGCTATAGTATATTAACAGGATGAATTAGGCCAAGTCATTGTAAAGTTTCTGTAAAAATATTTATTGTCAATTATACTTGTGCATAAAGATGTGATAGTCTGTTTTATAAAAATATTGGACTTATATGTGTGTTATTTTATTGACCAACAATACTTTCAATTTGTTTCAAAGTTTCATTATCAAAAAATTTTACACATTCATTAATTTCATATGCATTCATTTTAAAGATAATTTTATTACATCAAGACTGCAAATTACACAGATTTGTAACAGCTTCAAAATATTATATATACAATTAGAACTTAGTTGTAATGTATTTCCATTTTATATCAAAACTGTGAAATACCATTAATAACTAAATGACCTTTTTTCAATAGTCTATAACAATTTTTATTGTTAAAATAAATAGAATTAGAATCAAGCAATACTGACAAACTGCATAGTGCACTTTCAAATTTAGTGAAAAATGTTCATTATGAAAAACTTTTAAGCATAAAACTGCATGCTTTTCATGATGCATTCACCTCTGAAAATTGCACAAATTGTTAAACTAAAAAAATGTCATGTGTTGTGTTTTTTTTATACAAATAAAAAATTTTTAAAAAAAACTACAAAACTTAAAAATGACTTTAATTTTCTAAAATGATTTTCAAAATATACTGTACATCAATAAATATAATTACATATTTGCAACAAAAAAATGAAACACTGTTTTGGTGGTTACAAAGTATAAAACTGCACCTTTTAGAAATAAATATTGGTAGAAAGTAACTACCAAAACCTTTTGCACATGTTCTTGGAAGGTCCATATTTTAGCCAACATTTTAATTTAGCATGCATATTCTAAAAAAAGTTTAAAGGATACTTTACAAATTGGAGAAGAAAGAAGAATTGATGTAACAAAAACTAGAACATTAAAAAAATTAATTTTTAGAATAAATAATGCAAACAAATAGAATATAAGAAAAATATTACTTCTTTAAATAGAAAAAATTGTTAATAAAATCAATATATTTTTATGAATAAAACATTGGACTTACAATTAACTACAATATCGTATATTATAGAGTATATAGCAGTTACACAAAACAAGTTAATTTGAATTAAAACAGTATAGAAATTCATATTTTACAGTTGCTTCAGATATAAATATATATCTGTTATATTCTATATCAGATATCTTATCTTCAGATATTCATATAATATTTTGAGAATATTAAGAAAAATATATCTGGGAGGAACAGAATAAGTTAATGCTTAAGTTAAAAATAAAAACAGCAAGAAATGTTATTTAAAATTTTAAAAATATTTTGATACATGAATATGACATTAGTTATTACAAAGAGATGGCACTTAATGAATTTCATTTTGTAAAAAAATTTTAAAGATATAGAAATACTATTTTTTTTTTTTTTTTATTGCTCTATGCATTTTATAAGAGAAGTTCCTGGAGTATTTTATTTACCACTGCCCCATGATATGATGCATTTTAAGATTATTTGTATGATTTTTTAAAAAGAAATTAAAAATCTTATGCTACTGTCACAGGAAAATTTAGACTACTTTTAGCTTTATTAATTCCCTTTCAGTTTTTTTTTTTTAACTGAATGCCTCAGAATTGAAATGAATATAATAATGAGCACTATTTCACTCAATGTTTAAATCATAGTATTATCATTTAAGATTCTATACCACTACAAAAATAAGTTTATTGAATAAAATTGTACATCATTCCATTTGTATTATTGACATTATAAACTGTTTTTTTTTTAAAAAAAAATTATAACCACAAAGAAACCTTAACTCATTTTTGAACCAATGGCTTGAAAAAATTGTTAAACAGGTCCTTGATAAATATTATTAGAAATAATTAGTGTGTACTAAACATAACAGAAATAAATTGTTTCATACAAACAATTAATATTTTACATGAGATAATAGGTATATGTAAATAACTTACTCAAACATATTTATGCAGAAGCTCGACCTATCATTATGTTCTAAAAAAGAGAAAAGAAAAATGATACAATCGACAAAGCACAAAAGAAAATTGTGTATTATTGAAATTATTCTTAATTGCTATATATATATATAACAAAATTATACCAATAAGTACTTTATAGAATCGAGATTGTATAGATACCATTTAAAATACAAATCACAAAGATCTATTAATCGTACTTTTTATGGATTTAAATAAATAATTTGACTATCACTTTCCAAGTATATTTATAATTCATGAACTTTTGATATAAAAAATTCACAATAACCAACCAACACACAATATTTAATATTTCATCGCAATTTCCAAAATTACATTACATTCCTTCGGTTGGCAAAATATTTGACAAAAATAATTAGTGATTATCAATATCACACTCAGAAGTAACATGAGGGCTATTTGCGAATTTTGAATTGGTCAATTGATGAAGATGACACCTAACTTTCATACTATGTTATGCGAACTTAGAGGCTTAACAGATTTAAAGTGCATCAATCCTACTTCACAATGGGTCTTTAATAGTATCATGTTCAAACCCATGATTCAACTGAAACCATACAAGCCTTGAGCAACTATGATAACTCGGCTCTACAATGGCCAAAACCAGTCACTTGTAAAAAGTCTATCTGTAAAATCATCAAAACTTGTTTACTATATCACAGCAAAAGCATTTAATCCACAAATCTTTCTTTATACGGTTTTGGAATCTTTTCCCACATATGTGCTTGTCATAAAATATTAATATAATAGAGCTATATTAAAATCTATGTATGTCGGGTATGTCGTAGCACATTTTTTTTTAAACAACTCTCCTTTTATAACCTCCAAAGGATATTGGACTTATAAAACTTGCTGCTTGGAAACAAACTTATAAAACTTGCAGCCTGTGATCTACAATTATTTTTGTGGGCCTAGCCAATATTAGAATGTGCAAAAGTTGTTTTGATGAAAACAAACGAATTCTTTATAATTAATTGTAAATGATACAGAGCTATAAAAAGTCAAAATTTGCCAATGACCATTAAAATATGTAAACTGAAGTTCAATGAAGTAAACATGCCAGAATTTTTCCCATAATCAGGTAATCTTTATAGAGTAATAATCAAGTTTCTTGTTATATCCAGACATTAATATTCACCATGAGCCACTTTTAACAATAAAAATTATTTGTGAATAAAAATTTCTATGCAGTATGAATGACCAAAGCAGAGAAATGACATAAAATATCAGAAAATATTAATTTGAATGTTGCTCTGAATTTCGTTTTTAAACTATTTTTAAAAATAAATCTATGCTTCATTTTTTTTTATTGACACACATTTTAGGCTTGTTTATTAAGACAAAGCTAGTGTTTAAGATATAATCAAATGTTTAAAATTGAAGAATTACATAAGAATAAGAATAAAAGAATTTAAAAAGTTCCACTTAATAGCACTAATATGAAAAAAATCTTCATAATTTAATCTTTATTTGACACAATTTATGCCAAATTCTGAGTTTACAAAATAATTAAAATATAAATGACTGATTGAATATATTTAAGATGAATAAAAACACAAATGTTCAACAAGCCAGATCTGTCTTATTATAGGAACAAATAAAATATTTAGCAATAATGTCTCCTTAAATTTATAAACATCTCAAAAGATGCATAATTTATAAAAAATAAATTTTAATTGTTTTGATAAACTTTTGATATTTAAAGATTATAATTATATTTATAATTATTCCCATGCTAGAGTATAGAAAAAAATCCTATGCATTCACATGACAATTAAGTTTACAGGTATATGTTTCGCACATATAATTTTATGCATTGTAATACCATAAAAAATATATTTGATTTCTCTGGCTCTTTAATTAAGTATTATGATACTGCATTCATTTTTCAAAAAATCATGTAACTTTTCTTGTTTTCATTTGCATTTAATGGATATTAACTGTCAAGTTTTTTCTTGTAATTCAGTAATAATATCTTTAACAATTATATATAACAAAAAATTACATTGATATTATGAAAATAGCATCAAAATCTAAAATCTCACTTTCATTGGTTGGCAGGCATCTAATGCAGTCACACCTAGGCTTCTCATTAATACAAATGGAGTAAACTCAGTTTTATACAATCTGTTTAAAGCATCAATTGCAAACATGGCGGGGATAACATGTCTTTGCCTTTTGGTTTCATATTCTAGTAAGTTTTTAAGGTTACCTATAAAATAAGATCTGTGTGAATTTTTAATGCCTTGCTAAAAATAATAGTTTAAAAATCAGCAATGATTTTGATTACAAGAATGGCAATTTAAATGTAATTAAAATCTTTTTATATATTCAAGCATTGCTGATTAAAATACTATATAGAAATTCAAGTAATTAAAAATATAAAATGTATTCACAATGCAAAAATTAACAATTTTAGATATCATAGCAAAATATTATTTTAACGTATATAGAGTTTTTAAAAAATAATTATAAAATAACATTACATAATTATTTTTCGATGCCATACTAAAGGTACTATGAGACAAGGTTCAAGTATTCATAAATAAAGAAAAGGTTCAAATTTTTGAGTTGATTCATTTGTATTAGTTCATAAGCAAAAATAAACTTTTCAAATAAATAGGAATATAATCACATGAATTAATAATGAATAAATATTCCTTTTCCCCCAACAACTAATACTCCACTGCTCTTCAATAAAAAATATAAATATAGATTCCTTTGTTATATTAAATAATGATTTAATTTTAATATTAATTACATATCTTATGTAATTATATTATTACATAAATTGGTATTTTGCCATAAAGATAATTACTTAAAAACTGACTTAATTTTAAACTACAACACATAACTTATTTGCACAGAAAATAATTGGGAGGTTAAAGAATATGAAATATTAAATAATCTAAATAAAAATATTTTCAGCTTAAAATGAACCAAAATTATTAATTTAACTTTTCTTTTATTAATTATTGTCACAGACTTCCACATTAGATAAAAACGTTACTTACCAATACACTCTCCATCATAGACAGATTTCTCTAAACATTCAGTTAAGCATTTAACATCCCCAAACCCAAGGTTAACTCCTTGCCCAGCTAATGGATGAACACGATGAGCAGAGTCTCTGGAGAGGAAGGACATGAAATGTAGTCACACAGCCAAATATTTGAAGGTTAATAAATATTTAGATATTCAACAAGAAAAGGTTGTTCAAACTTTTCTATGTAAATCATGAAATTGTATTATTTTTTTAAATGTAAGTTCAAATAACATGGAAAAATAATTGAAATTAAAGATAGATATTCTGTTGGATAATCACTCTTGAGTGATTGATCCATTTATTTTATTTTCCGTCTAATTTAAACAGGATGGTATTTTTTAAATAATGGCACTTCACAGCTATCTTTGCATAGATACAAGACTTTAATACAGTTGCATGTTAAATGTGCAATATGCCACGTCTTCACTCACTCTTACTTTCTCTTCCTTAAACATGTCGAAAAACACCACTAGACCTTTATATTCCTGTACTTGTAAACTTCCCTCTACAGTCAGGCTATAAAATTCCATGTTTATATAAATCGACTAACTTGGCAGCAGTGAAAAACTTCTAAAATATTAAAATTTAATGGATAAAATTAAAATATGGAAAGGTTATATTTGAAGTTCTGGCTGAAAATTCAATTCGATTTAGAATTTACAAATTATGGAACAAAAAAAGTGTTTGGTTAAATTATTTTTACTCTCAGATACTCAAATTTCAGTTGAATCAGGAACAGAGTAAAAGAAAAGTATGAATACTCTTAATGCAATAATGTGTATTGTATTATACATATCATCCACTGTTTATAATATTTACAATCACATACAGTTTGACCCCCATTAATACTCCATAGTCAGGGGTCCATGGTTTCCTAACTATTAGTTAAGTGAACCATGAGTTAAAGCACTAATAAACATTAAGTGATAACATAGATTCCAACAATATGAAAACTTCCTGTATGATTTCTATTTGTCATGGGGGGAAAAAAACTTTCATTTTGACACTTGAATACTTAAAGAAAGTTGAGTTTATTGTTCTACCAACAAATTCTCTTTTGATGATTGTCCTTCGTATTAACTCCAGTTTACATTCATACACTATTTTTTAATTATTACAAAAATTACTTATGCTAATATATATATATTTCTCTTGAAAGATAAAACACAAAATGGTAGAACATACAGCTATTCTCAATGGTTGCAAGAGATTTTCAAAATCTAGCAAAGAAAATAATAAAAAAAAGAACTTGTCACTTTCATGTACAAAATGATGATTCATATGTATAAAATAGAAAAAATATTAATGTTTACTTTTAACATGAAATTTTGATGTTGTTAGAACATAAGTACAGATAAACTATTATTTTGTGTATAATGAAAAATAAGAATTGTGGCTTCTCATTGTTTGGAGTGACTGCTTATGAAGAAGGGAACCAAGGAAAAATTGCATGTTAAGCAGAGAAGTATGTTGTTCAACCACATCTTAACAGAAACATTTTCCTACATTCAATGATTTTTTACAACTGTACATTTTTTTTATCAACATTGTTTATTTGGATTTTTCTTAGAAATAATACAAATTTATAAAAATTAAATTTAATAAAGTATAGGTCACATTTGAATAATAATGGTTCATAAAACTCTCTCTCTAGAATAGAAATAGCTACAAAAAAATTTTCTATAATAATTCAGGATTTCTTAATGTGTTACTATATAAAATGTAAATTTTTCAAATATGTGATTAGGTCATTCAGAAAAATAGAGAAGAATCTCAAAAAATGTATGTCCATTATTCAATTAAAATATATCATTTGGCACATCAACACAAATACACAACCTAACACAGAGGTGGCCAACCTATTTAGAAAGAGTGCCACTTTCTGGTAAAAAAAAAAAATAATAAATAAAATAATAATGTGTGCCACTTTCAAATTTCCAACAAAAGAAAAATATGCAAAACTGCTACTTATAAGTTTATTATGGGATTTTTACACAAATAGCACAATTTTTAATGCAAGTCTATGTAAGGGGATTTTAAAATAATGTAATAAGTAAGACAAAAGTGAAAACTTATATTTTACTGTCATTAAACTTTTTACCAATTCAATCAGTTAAGTTAGGTATAAAATAATTTAAAAAAAAAAAAAAACTTGAAAGATAACTCTACATAATTATTAAATAGTCAGTACTGTGGCTTTTGAATTTGTAGTTTTTTTTTTTACCAAGTCATCTATATTAGGGTTAGCTTAAAAAGCTAACAAAATTAAGTTGTTTTAGGTGCATATCAGCTAGTTTTGATTTTATGTTCATAAAAGGAAACATTTATTCATAAACATATGTTGATCTAAATTTTTAGGGGGGGAGAGGGGATTGTATGAGACAACCGTATTTGTAAAAAGATTTTAAAAATATATATTTTATTTATTATTATTTGTTTTAAATTTTTCAGCAAGTCTTCACGTGGTACAAGTACAGCGGGTTGGCCACCCCTGACCAAACACATCAACAAATATGTTATCAAGCACACATTATAACTAGAATACTTTACAAATATACAGATTAAAATAATTCATTACAAAAATAAGCAATTAAAACTTCAATTTAACATTGAACTGTGATAGCATTAAAACTTAACCTTTAATTTCTATTGAATAATACAAAACTAAATATTTTTTACAAAAAGACTAATGAAACTGGTAACATGACAGAATTATAAATACATTATATTACATAATAACTACAAAACAAATACCATCTAAAGATATACATAAAATTATTCATATGCAAACTGTTTCTGTAAACATTCCACTCAAATGCTCAGAAACACATTTAGATACTAAAGCACTTACCCAATTAAAGCAACTCTTGGAGCAACATATTCAGTGGCATGTCCTAAACCCAGAGGAAAAGCAGCTCTACTGTTAGGCTCAACAGATAATATACTTGGCGGTAACTGTCGAACAGATTCGTAACCTGAATTTTAAAACATTAAATCCTAATTTTATAAAGATTTTAATATTTATTTATAAACACAAGAAAATAATTAGTATAACTATTTGACACAGAGCTTTAAGCATATTTAGGAGCAAAATAATACATACTTAATACAAGAAAGATATATTGTTTCAAATTCCTTCACTGTGTCATGAATTTGAGATTTAAATATTTAATTGCCAAGGAAAAGTTATACCATTTGCTCCCTAGTGCCATTTTTAACACAGACATGTGATGCCATGCAGTGAATCGGGGGAAAGAAAAGGCACAAATAATTAAACCATTCTCTGAAATAAGTGTAAATCCTTTACAAACACTATCATGATCATTTTATTGCTTTCTGAAACCGTCAGAATAGTTCCAACTTGTAAAAGCACAATGTAAAGGTTTGCACATAGGAAAGGCATACATACACACCAGGGGCAGTTAATGCACCCGCTGAGCTACGCGTATATATATGTCGAAGGCAGTTAAGGGATTAACAGTCACATTTATTAATTTTAAATATTATACCATTTCATGCAATATATTACACATAGTAGCAAGAATGAATTACACAGAGTTAATTTTATTTACTCCTATAAAATTCTGCTTCACATTCTATGTTATGCAACAAACAAGAAATAATTGTGAAATTCTACATCTCAAATATTCTCATTAAGTTGCCCGAAATAAAATTAAATATTACTTTTCTTTCAATTTAAATTTCGAAAAGTGTTATCAAAACATCGTCAACAAACACATCTAACAATCCCTGTAATCTTTCTTGAAATAATACATTTAACGGAAGATTACCATTATGCTTACCTATTTTGATAAATTCTTCAGCTAAGAGAATGATGCTGTTTCTAATAACAAGATTTAAAAATAGAAATTTGGACTTCCTTATTTTTATAATTACAATCCATTTTTAAATGGAAGAGTGGTCCAGTGAAGATACAAGCACAAAGTTAATTTCTGTAAAGTTGATGCTTCTCTCCCATATTAAAAACAATATAAAAGCATTTCTTCTTAAATTACTATTGTGAACCATTTAATTTATATAAGATTTATTTATTATTATATTAATTAAATTCCAAATTTAAAATAAAATTGTATTTATTAATGCTTTGATATAGTATTGTTGCTTTTAATAAAAAACAAAATATCAGAATATTTTAGAAAAAAGTTACAACAATACACAGAAACATAAAATAAAGGGGAAGGGAAGAACACATTTCTTTAAGAAAGACTTAATTTCCTTTCCCTATTACAAGCACTACATTTAAAATTAAACTCATACATTGATTTTTCAAAAGGTAGTAATTAAAAGACAATTATAGAAATTGAGAAAAGAGCTAAAAACAAGAAATGTTACTGTTTAAAAAATCCTAATCATACCAGGTGTTATTGATGAGATGGCATTTTTTAAATTTTGTATGGCTGATTCCACAACAGATATTTTACTTTCTTCATCCCACTAAAAAATGAAACATTCAGATGTAACATAAAAAAACCACATTAAAAAAATTAATCAATGAAAAATAATGCTACTCTTTGTTACAGATAAATAACACAATTTGACAAATTTACAGATACAGGGATTGAGGATACACATTTGATTATTTAACTGATACTATCTTGCTTTATATAAATTCCTCTTTCAATAAAAAAATATTTAGTATTTATTAAAGGGGGAGGCAAGCATATATTAGTTATTCTAGACTAAAAAAAAATTACTTTGCTATTTTACTTTCATCCCTAATTTTATGACTACCTTTCTTTTAAACCTTAATTATCTTGAAAAGAATACAAGGATCAAAACATCTTAGATAAAAATAGTGTATTAAGAATAAAAAAAAAAAAAATTTAAGAAACAAAATCATGAAGGATGTCGAAACAATTTCTTTGAGTAACACTGCCAGAAATAATTCCAAATTAAATAAATGTGAGAAATAGATCATTTTTCCCACTGCACCACATTGTACAAAACATTTGCAAATAAAAAAGAATATTTTCATTTTTTATCCTCTTAAAAAACAAACTGTATAAAAATAAATTTTTTAAAATAAGAATAACATATGTAAATATATTTACTAATATTGAAGTGATGCAAAAATTTTCATCACAGTGTATAAAGAAGAATACTTTTTATTTAAAAAAACATTTAGGTATTCTTTTTGAAATGCTTTTACATGCAACAGAACATAAAAAGCTATTTTGGAAAACAATGAAATGAACACAGAAAATGCCTGCTCATATGACCTATAATTGGTCATAAAAAATAAAAATAAAAACTTGAATACAACCAATTCATTACAATTCTTTTAATAGTTTGATTTGTCAAATTTTAAGTGCAAAGTATTTTTAATAAATAGTAAAATATGCAGCATGGAGACAGTTAAATGAGGTGGCATAGCAGAAAATATTAGTGCCCCCTGGAAAGTCAGGTTTGGGGTCCTAAGCTGGATCTCAAAAATGGTATGTACCTGGGCTTAGAAAAACAGACTTTGGAACCCTAGAGTCCTGGGCCCAGCTACAATGCAGGGGTGTATGTTATAACCATTAGTTCAATGTTATGGTTTAAGTTACTACTATTAACAAGCCACTTTCAATTTCAGGATTGGACAATTCCTATTATACACATGTTAATCAAGTTAAATTTTTTACCTAATACTACATTTTTATGAAATTATTTTATAAAATATTTGAAATAAACTAATTTAATTTAATTCAAATAAAAGCATATTTTTTAATGGTCTAATTTCATTAATATTTATATCAAATTTTAAATCAAAATTTTATTTTTTCTGTTCTTACAATTTTAAAGTTAATACAATAAAAGCATAATTTATAAAAATCATAAAAAATATTACTCACTAAAGCAGTGTTTAAGGAATCTACAAACTGTTCATCAGCCATTTGAAGAAATTTATCACACATTGGTAAAGAAACTGTCCAGACTAATGAGCACAAATCATCTCTTAGCTATTAACATTTAAAATTCAATTTTAAAAAGGAATATAGAATTAAGCACATTATAAATACACATTACAAAACATTCATTAAATTAATTAAAAACTCATAACTGAAATTTTTTTTAAAAAACGAATTTGTTAAAATTAGAATGAATTTTAGAATATTTATTTCAAAAAGAACAATATATTTACATGGATTACATAAATATATTCTTAATTCAGTTGAAATAAAATATTTAAGTTCTCAAACGAAAACAAATATAACAAGTACCATTCAATAGTTTAAAAATATTTAAATATAATAGTTTCTTTCTGAGAGAAGAAAATGACAAAATTGCAGTAGTTTTAGCAATAAATTCACATTAAATTACATAGAATATTTTTTGTGAATATTAATATTAAAAAAAAAATCAACAGTTTTAAAAGTACAATAACACCCAGATTTATGAATATCTGACTTACAAAAATTTGCAGTTATTCGCTATGCTTTGTTCCAGATAGAAATTCTTTATCAATATTTCACAGAATAATTAAGTCCTATTTTTTAAAAAATCTAAATTCAGTTCAAAAATTTGGCTGCTAATCTACAAGTACTTTATTTTTTTATTTTGATCATGTTTTTTGGGTCTGCTTATTATATAATTTAGTGGTATTACTACACATAATAGCAAAAAACAGAAAATAAATAAATTTTCTTATTTTGAAACTATTGCTTTATTTTTATTCTTAGAAATAAAGCATACAAATTTTAATTAAAAAGATACTGAGACATTCTTCTCTCAGCTATATTAAATTTATTTGAATGATGTTACAATTGCATTATTAAAAAAAGTCTCATTTCTACTAATTTTTTACAAACAATATTATTTAAACAACAAACAATTGGGGGGAGGGGGGGGGAATTCTTCTTATCTTTGATTTCAGACTATTTAATCAATAATTTTTACTTTCATTAGTGATGATATGAGTTAAATAACTTCAAATGTAAAAGTGTTGATGACAAAAACACAAGAATCAGAATTTTTTTAAAAAATATCAATGCTTTAAAAATAGTAACAATATTAAAGGAACAAAAGAAAAAATTCCTTACTGGTAATAAAGCAACAGGTCCTGTAGGTAAAAACCTTTGCCATGCAACAATATTTTCAGTAGGCTATAAAATATGAAAATGCAATTTAAAACAAAATAATTTCATCCCATAAATAGATTCAACAAATATTAAATTGATTATTTCAATTTTCTACTTCCTGTGTGCACACACAACAGGGGTGGCCAACCTTTTTGGTAAGAGTGCCAATATTTGATTAAAAAAATAATTAAACATGCCACTTCCAACAGGCAAATGTGGAAAAGTGAAAAAATGTTACTTATAAGCTTATTATGGGATTTTTATGTAAATAGCACATTTTTTAATGCAAATCTTTTGTAGTTGAAATTTAAAAATAATATAATAAGACAAAAGTACAAATTCAGGCTTTTTTTTTAAATAAACTTTTTACAAGTTCAATCAGTTAGGTTAAGTAGAAAATAAAAATGAGTAACTTAAATCATTTAATTCAAAATAATCATTAAATACTTAATATTTACTTAATGTGGCTTTTGAATTACTACTTTTTTACCCAAGTCATCCATATTAGGATTAGCTCTTACAGATACTTACAAAACTACATTATTATGGGTACACATCAGCTATTTTTGAGTGATATTTATTTTATTATGTTCATAGCAGAAAGCATTTATTCACAAACATATTTTGATCAAAATTTTGAGCTTTTTGAATGAAACAGCCCCACTTCAAAAAAATTGTAAAAAACGGTTATTTATTACCTTCTTAAAATTTTTTTAATTTTTCAGGAAGTCTTCGTGTGCTACTATTACAACTCCACTGCGCTACACTGTGGCATATGTGCCACAGAACATAAGAATACTAAGATAAATATGTTTTATGAAACAACACTTTTGTTTTACTTTTGTAAAATTATGCTTTTAAGTAACTTACAAATAATAAAATTGATAAATTTCAACATATACATGTTCAAACCAGAACACTGAATATGCAAAATGCTAAAATTCACACTAAATTAGAGTGGATATTTCACTATATTTCATTTAAACATATTTGTGAATAAAGCATAATATCCCACCCAAATTTGCCACAAGCTAAAATACAAAGCAGTTTCAGCTACATATTTTTTAAAATGAAATGCTATTCAAGCAGTCTAGGTATCCCTGAAATAATAAAATATTGTGTAACCATATAGTAAGCTGGTACCTGCAAATGCATTCAGCTTGAAAAATGGATAAATAAATGAGCTAAGAAAAATTCAGCTAAAATAAGCACAACACATGACTACATTAGCATTAAGAAGGTTAATTCCATAGCATTAAATCAATAATGAGAAACATTCATTGTTGAGAGCTATATAATTTAATAATTTCATAAACATTTTATTGAAAATTATAAAAGTTCATACACAAGTTATTAATGTAGAGAAATAAATTGTTTGTGACACTTTATTGTAAACTAATAACAAATAAAAAAAAATTACACATAATTTTTCTTTCAAAGAAACTTACTTCAGACAATTTTAAAGTAGCAACAATTCCCTTCTGATTATAATTCCAATTAATATACTTGATATTCATTTTATTGCGTACAAGAGAATTTACACCATCTGCTCCAATCTAAAATATATATATATCAATGCAAACTGAACATAAAATACATAATTACATCAAATTTTTATGTTCAATTCTATCTTTATTGTATATGATTAAGAATAAATATAAGATAACGTAAGATAATCAAAATATCTTATTTTTTTACAATGTAAAAATTTTAAAATATGCCTTTTCCCATTCCAGCAAATACAAAAAGAAAAAGGGGAAAAAATTATTTCAAAATGCTAGCCGATCAGCTATTGAAATGTACTTTCTCTTAATTAATAATGCATATATTTCCCTTTATTTTCAGAAGAAAAAAAAATTGAAAATGAACAGGTAAGATTTAAATTGCTCTATTTTTTTCAATAAGAAAAATGAATATTTTATTACAAAACTGATGCCAAAAATTACTATAATGTCATATATAAATATGTCTAAGAAACTTAAAAGTACTAATCCCAGCATAAAAAGAAATATTAGTACTAAAGGAAGTATTTTATAAAAATTGATTTATCAATATTAAGAAAAAATGCTTGCACACAATTTTTTTAAATGTTTTCATGTTCAATACTTTTCACCTAAAATTTGTTCTATTGGTAATAAATTTGAGAAGACATATAGAGTGAAAAATTTGTTTCATGCTTTAAACAATACAGAAGCAATATATAATTTGATCTATATAATTTAATTTTTTAAAATATTAATACTATTGAGTTAAGAATAGAAGAGAGGCCATTTATATTATTTCTGAACAAATTCCTAGGGTAATAGTATAATAATTGGTTGGCCAAATTCCCATGGTAAAATAATTGATTGGGCTATCTAGTGTTAGTACCAGTTACTCAAATATTATTAAAGATGAAACATACAACAGAATGGAGAGTTAGTTTAATGAAAAAAATATAAGACCTTAAAGAAAATGTTTTAACACATGTGAAAAGTAATACTGATCAACTGAAGGTACTAATGGAGGGGAATTAGGCTAGTTTACAGACTACAATGTAGGAGTCGAGATGAAAATGACATTGAATCATTTAACAGATATGTTGGATAAAACAATTACCATATTTTCCTGTATATGATCCGCGGATTATGAGTTAAAAAAGTTTCAAATTTCGTAGTGCGTATTATACGCCGCCATGGATTATCTGAGAAAAAACATTCTCCATCAGAGAAGCTAACAAGAAAGTTTTGAAAGAAATGCCGTTTATGTTTTATAAAATAAATAATAGATGGCGCTTTCATGACTCGGATGACGTATTTCAGACATAACTAGTTTTTGTCCAATTACATTCAAAAACGAATTTGATTTCTCAGAGGGAAAAAACAGTTACTAGTCGCTGGCGCCATTTCTAATTTTCTCTTGACTAGAGCTATGACGTCCTTTGAAAGTTTTCATTACGTTGAAGCGAAAGCATCAAGTTACACTGCAAACTTCAACTTCTTCACTGCTACCGAAGTCGAAAATCAGGAAGCTGCAAGGTTTTTCAGCGTTGACGAATTGAATATTCATTTGTGGAGAAAAAACAAGACCAATTTCGAAAATTGTGATCGACGTTAAAGAGCTATCGTTGTGGAAAACCTCACTGGCCAGAATTAGAGGAAGAAATAAATAAATGGATTTTAAAAGAAAGAGACAATGGGATAGCAGTCTCAATCTTAATTTTTTTGCTGTTAACTTGCTAAATTAAAAAAAAAAAGAAAGATTTTTTCCACGTGGGATGTTTTGTTTCCAACTCAAAACATAGATGGCAGTAGCCAAGAATTTTTTCCGTTTTATATATTGAGATTATCATAAAAAATATTATCATACATATTCAAAAAGACGTTTCATAATAAATTTTTTTGTACAATTTCTTACTTCTGTTTTTAATTATATTGTGTATTTTTTATCTTGTATGATACTCATTATTGGCAGTTTATATTTTGGATTATTCACTGTAAAAACTGCCGCAGATTATACAATGTTTTTTTTTTACTCGAAAAAAAGGCTTTGTGGATAATACGCCGCAGATTATATACAGGAAAATATGGTAGTATAAAAAGTAAAAGAGGTAGAAAGAGAACTGAAAAAAGAAGCGATGTTATTTGAATTGAAATTATGAAAATGGTTTTAATTATGTTTCCAGTTTGATTGATTTACTGTTTCTTAATTTGCATTTTGAAGAGCATTAGGGCTATAGGAGACAAACCTCACAATTTTGTACCATGATTAAATGGCAAGGATAAGACCTCTGGCACCCCCTCTCTAAATCAATTCATTTTCACCAATTTTCTAATGGTATCAAAATTCAAACATATCACTAAATTAGAACAATAACATCCACAGGCTCAAGAACATGATCACAGCAACCTTCTTCAACTTGATGAAAGCAAGTTACAAGAGTACTATATTAATCAATTTTGATTCACTAGAGAACTACACATATATTAATCTTTACTCATTAAAGAGCTACATATATCAATTTCAATTCAGTAAAAACTACATAGACCCCTCACCATGAAATACAATGATGCAATCTTCATTATTTTAAAACAAAATCTGTTAAGATTTTATAAAGTTTCCATAAATTAGTATTCCACTAAAATTATATATAAACAGCTTATATTCTGATTACAGAAAAAAAATTTTAGATTAGAACCAATGTAAATAAGCACTAAGTAAACATAATAAAGCAATATTCCAGTGAAAATTACATAATATTAAATGAATATATACCAAAAGTTTTGTTGTTAGAGGAATACCATTTTGTAAATCAACAGTAACCAAATCTGTTTCATTTGAAGGAAGTGAATAGTTAGCTGCTTTTATTCCTCTTAAAACATGAACTTTATCAGATAACGTATCAATTGTTTTCCACAAGGCATTCAAGATGACATCATTTTCTACAATATATGCAATTTCATCTTGCATATTATCATAATTAATAGAAATTCTGGCATCTGAGCATGCCTCCCATACCTAGAAAACAAAATATTAATCAAGTACAAGTCATAGGAATTCATGAAAGCTTTTAAAATCAAATCTCTATATTTTTCAAATCCAAGACATTAGTGTTTGAAAGTATACACTTAAGCAATTTATTTACTAATCTAGTAATATTTATACATAATCAGAAGTTATACAAAATGTATTATAAAATATTTTAATTATGTATTCATGTTTTATTATTGATATGTATATAATTGCTATTGTATTACTGTGGCTAATATTACTTACTGTTTTGACTAATACTTAGGTTTACAATTATTTGTATATATATATATATTATTAATTATATATATATATGTAATACACACAAAATATGTTATCTGAAAAAAATGCCATGTAATTAATATTCACTTAAGAAGTGTTTACTAGCTTT
Source organism: Trichonephila inaurata madagascariensis (assembly GCA_019973955.1). NCBI lineage: Eukaryota > Metazoa > Arthropoda > Arachnida > Araneae > Nephilidae > Trichonephila > Trichonephila inaurata. Next base: position 38,752 of record BMAV01020381.1, on the reverse strand, counting down.
CTATATTGCAAAGGTTTGGGACTTTCATGAAATTATACAATTAAAAGCAAATTATATATATAAACCTAAGCTATATATTACTTAAGAAATGTATTCTTTGTAAAAGTACTTATGAAAATTCAAAGGAATAATAATAAAAAAAAAGGTAGATTCCACTGGCATATTTCTATTGATCAAAGATTCACTTACAAAAAGGGTTGACGAATTCCAACTAATGAGAATTATAAAAGAAATTTATTTGTCTGTGTAGATGTATCTTGAATATACAGTACTTACATCTAAGCCACACCCCAAATTCTTAAAAAGTCTTTGTGGAAAATGAAAAACAGTGTAAAATAGTTTAGAACATGTAATTGCTCTAATTGTCCCATCCAACACATTTTTTTAAATTCAATTCTTAGCTGCACTTGATTTTGAGTAGCTTTAATATTAAAAAAAGTGTGGCTTAGATTCGAGTAAATATGGTACATAAATGATAAAAGCTTTCTATAGTTATCTTGCAGAAAAGAATTAAAAAAAATTATTAAGAGTATTAATTCTTTTTTAAATAAAATTCAGAAAATACATAAACATTTTGGCTAGAACTCTAAAATAAATACTAAAAATATTACAAAAATAAATAATAAAATAACATAAGTAATAAAAAAAAAACCTTACCACCATTTTTCTGATTTCTTTCATTCTAATATTACATATTTTATCCCAAGCATCAAAACCTTTAAAAAAAATTAAATTTACATAAAGTAATTTTTAATTTTCTTAAATATCCATCACATTATTATATTACAATTTATAGTAGTGTGTATAATTTTCATATAAAACACAAAAATAATCAATTAAAGGTAAAACAAGTTTTTAAAGAAATGTATATATGTAAGAAAAGTTAACTTTTCAATAAAGGTAGCTAACATATGAATTTACTCGCAAGCTTTCAGTATAAAGTCTCTCTTAATTTTCTTTTTCTATTTTCATTCAACAATGGTAGCATTCATAAAATGAATGCTACCATTTTCTACCTTTATGAAGAAAATTATAGAGTTCAATTCATTATAATATAGGTAACAAAAGTTGGTTGTACCATACTCCATGCAACACTGAAATCTTTCAAGAAAGTGGTAGAGGATTAAGAGACAAAGTGGTATACAAAATAGTGTGATAACTATTATACAATTTACAATGCTCATTGTATTTTGACACTAATATAAGCACTTGCAATGACTTGTTCATTACAAGGGTATGAAAATACTGCAAGCAAATCAATGCAGGATAGATTTCAAATCTATAAAGAAAAGTAATTTAAAAATAATAGACTTACATATTTAAAAATTACAGACATAGAACAAGGCTCCTCTCACATAATTTAAGATTTTTACTTATTAATATTTTTTGTAAGTTTGAAATAACCAATTCACTAAAACATTTGATGATGCTTTAATTATATCAATATTATCTTTATAATCATTTACTATTATAATTCCTAATTTTGACCATTCATATTTAAACCATCTAATAACATTGCAAGGTTTGGATTAAGCTGTACTTTATATCAGTGATCCGCAACCCCCGGTCCATGGACTGGTACCAGTCCGCATATCAAATGGTGCCAGGCCGCCTAAAGAACATTAAACTATTGCCATTTTATTTAAAGTGGTGCATTTCTCTCGGATTTGTGCAACTTCCATAGAAATCACTTTATATTTCATGTTAAATCACTTTTATTCATTTTTGGTGTAATTATATTTTATTCTGAAGGCGTATTTAAATGTAACTAAATTGAAATTGTTAAATCAAAACAATCTAAAATATGAACAATCAACATGTCCTACCCTCAACGGGCCGCGGTAAAATTATCAAATGTTGACCGGTCCGTAGCAATAAAAAGGTGGCAGAGCACTGCTTTATACTATTCAAGTGTTTATTTTACAATATTTTCATACAGTATATGCTTATTGGCCTTTTTTTTAAACACTTAAATGACAAAAGGCAGTAATTTATCTGTAGTTGCTATTTGTATCAAAAATATTAAATGGAGAAAACTGTTATAACAGGGTATTAAGAGTTTGAAAAGTGGACAACAAGCACAACAAGTTGAGAACTTATGCATTACAAGGACAGATAAGAAGACGTAATGTTATCATCGCAGATGCTTACTTCAAAACTTAAATTGAAAATCAAATATAAATAACCAGCAAATAAAACTTTTTTAAAAAAATAAATTAAAATTTTGTTTTTATTGAAATTGCTGAACCACTTTTAATACATTAAGTACATATTTAAATTAGATCAAAAACAGTTATTATATAAGCAAATAATTATACATTTAGTAACTGTAATTTAATGAATATAGTTCAAGTAGAAAATCAAAGTAATGACTGGAAAACAATTAAAATAAAAGAAACTTTTGATATATTATAGCAACAACAAAAATAATAAACAAGTCTTTTTGAAAATGGTATTCTTCAATCCTTTGTGAAATTTTTAAACTATGAAATAATTGTAAAAGATTAATGAATAAATGTTTATTATATAGATTTTTACACGAGTTTAATGTTTTTTTCAGTACTGGTTTTCTCTATTACTTTTATATCACTAAAGTCAATAAAAACACATTATATTCAATTAGTAAGGAAAAAAGTTGAAAGAAAAAAATCTTTCATTTGTACATTTGAGGCATATTTTTATAATATGCATACAAGTCATTGCAACATACATAATGTGTTTCATAGATATAAAAAATACAAAAATGTAAACATTCTTACTATCAAATAATTCTTTGGTATTCTTATTTAAGGCACAAACTCTATTTGAATATTTATTTGGATCAGGTTTATACTCTGTTTTTGGACTTGTTTCAAGCAATAATATCTTTTTTTCAGACAACAACGGAGATGAACCTATAAAAAAGAGAAAAATTTATAACTTAAAATAAACAAATTAATGCAAAGTGCTTACAATAAATACACCATAATAAGTGAGTAAGACAATCTTATCATCCAAAAAATTTTAATTACAACACATGTTCAAGTCCCAGATCCATGGAAACCCATCATGCAGAGGGGCTAGAGTACATTGAGTTTATTGGAGCTTAGTCCTTTTGGCATGGAGAGTGGGGTGCCATTTCAGGTTGTTGTTGTTGTCTTGTCCAAATAGTACGGAAGGTGTCCAAAATAGCCTCAGCAATGTCAAAGACCTTTGACGAATAAAGCAGTTGATGGTCTGTGGGGTTTAAGTCTTTGTTGTGGATTTTAGCCAATATGGGAGGACAATTAAAAATATGATTATGAGAAAGTTGAATGTCAGGACAGTGAGGACAAGTATTGTAAGTACTTTGTCCATCAAGGAACATTTTCATCCCTTTAAAGTGTCTTGTATGTAGTCTGGTTATAGTGGTTGAAATTATGTGGTTACAATTAAACTCTGGAATTAAGTGCTTCTTAACTGAATGGGAGACAAGTTTACGTCTAGCTATGTCCTGTAACCCCTAGAGGGTACGTCCCCAGGTGATGGATAGGGGAACGCCTCCATTGGATCTTCCTTTGGGTGGTAATAGAAAATAAAGTACCTTCTGCGAACAAACAGGAAAAAGTTGAACCTCTACGGCACTAGCAAATTTCATTTCTGTCATCAGTGCCATTCAGATTATGGATCCAAATTACAAGCAATATTAGTAGTTAACTTTTGCATTAGGCAGATAAAAACAGCTGGAAATATACAATACAATAACATAAATATAAATAATTCCATTCACAGACTTAACACTGAAATTTTAAAAGCAATAGTTAAACAATTTTTATTTTAAATTGCATTTTTACATGGAGAAAATGTGTTTTTTAGAATATATCAAAAATATATAAGACATGTTGTAGTTCAATTAGTAAAATTTACTATTAAAGCATTGTTGATAAGGAAAGAAAAATCCCAATTTTTAAAATTATTTATTAGTTACCGAAATGAACAATTAAGCCTACATCCATTTGTTAAGAGTTATTCATAAGATATTATAATCGATTCTTAAAAAAATTCAGACCAATAAAACTTAATTTTTTTGTAAAATAAACTATACATATCTAAAAATAAATCCTTATTTATCTGTTTGATACATTCAAAATAGCATTTTAATACAGGATTTTTAATTTATTATTATTGAAACAAAATGTTGAATGATTTTAAGGTTCATTAAGTAGAGACAAATTTAGAAAAAAGATCGTTTGATATGCACCAATGATTTTACTTGAAAAGAAGCTAATGACCATTTCAAAGAATTTTTAAGGCTAGAACATAACAGCATTCATTGGCTGTAACACACAAAAATGAATCAAAAGGTTTCCATTTTTCTACATAAAATATTTGTTTCCTGCAATATATTTTGGTTAAAGTATAGAATAGGGGCCCCCCTTCGATTTGGCGATGTTTATCTGCATGCCATATAATGAATTCAGCTCTTCATTACTTCGGCTTCGCTCCAATATTCTCGGAGCACCTATTGCTACATATAGGTAGTTTGGCAACATTCTGGCTGCAAAAAATTGGCTTCACCAAGGGGCCCCCTAATCTACACTTTAACGTATATTTCAATAACTATTTATGAACAGATCAGTCAATTAACAGACAAATATATTTTTATCACTTTACAAAGTCTTGATTAATTTTAGGGATGCAGATCATAAAAATATTTATTTTCCTGCAAAATAGCATGCAATACCCAATTAATTACTCAGTTTTTAAATATCTGGAATCGAATCCAACCTTATTTTAAATTTTAGAGCTTTCAACTACTTTTAATTAGAAAAATCACTGCTGTATTGGCAGTATAAAACTTTATTTTTAGTGCAGTTATGGCTATTAAAATTAACTCAATCTTTTCTTTTTTTTCAAACTTGATAGCATTATAAATATATTCATAATTTAAGGAAGCACAGGATTTATAGATATATGGGGAATTGTCACTTAAGCTAACAAAATAAAAAAAAATGAAAACAATTCTATCATTTGAGAAAGATTTAGTTTTAAAAGTGATTTCGATTTCAATTATAGTTGTGTTACATAATAATTGTTTAATTGCATTTATCTAACACTTTAAATTTTCATATTCTATATCTTTTCTTTTCAGAATCAACGTTCGATTTTCAAAAAATTTATTATGGAGTTCTATGGAGCTATTTAGAATATATGTAAAATACAGTAGCAATACAATTGACATTGTATATGTACCTATTGAAGCAGCCAAAGCACAACCAACCATACCACCTCCAGATATAATAACATCCCAGGTAGTTTTAGAAAGTTTCTCTACATCTTCAGTAAGTGTTCTTAAATATCGTGTTGAGTGAACATTCGATTTCAAAGGAAAAAATTTAAATGTTCGAAATATATTCATTTTGCAGCAGACTGAAATAGGATTTGAAAACTAATTCAATTGTTGCCATTCATAAAATGTAAATATCTACATTTCCATAATCTTTTCGATGTAGTATTAAAACAATTTAATGAATTTCAATTTAAAGATATTTATACAACTTATAATTATTTGAAAAATCATCTTTTGAAATAGAATCCTTCATTATTTTACTTTAAGACTAAATTTTAAAGTAGTTATCTACAATTTCGTTTTAAAATCTACCGGTGAATAAACTGTATCTCTAACGGAAAATAAATTGACAGTTTAAGTTTTGTTATTCTGTTTACTCTTCGTAGAGTTAGCATGAGAGAGAGAATGTTTCATTTATCTTAACCTGTTCCATACTGATTAGAAAAAGAATTTATTTTCGTAGTGTAACTTTCTCAAGTATTTCCTGTGTATTCATAAAATTTGTAAGGTTTGAAGGAAGAAAGCGGAAAATATTTTCTCATATCTGTGTCATGAGTTTAAATTTAAAACATTCGACTTATTCTATTCCAGTAGTCTTTCCTGATCAAACTGAAGAAATTCGAAATATTGAAGTTACTGCTAACAAGGCTCTAAAAAATATTCAAAATCTTTACAATGAAATCATGACTCCGAAAATTTATTCCGATTTTGATTATGAACTATGTTCTAGTGATAACTCTAGTGGATCATCTGTATCATCAAATGTTCACGATAAAAAGCAATATAATGTTACCAATGTAGCCCAAAAGTCATCTGTTGAGTTATGTGATAATTGTCAGAAAGTGATCTCGTATTGTACTTCTAGTCATAAACGCCCCTTTGTTAATGGTGCAAGAAATGATTCTCAAATACCCGACTGTTATAGAAATTCTTTCCTTCAAGAAAGGAGCAATTCATATCCTCAAGATCAACAGCTTAGAAGAGGTTTTCGTGATCAGAAACAAAGTAGAATTTATTTTAATAAACCGCATAATCAAAGGTACATGAATCATCAGGAACAAAGCAACGATAATCTTACACAGTGCAATCGAAAAAGTTCTCATCAACAAGAACAAACTAGACACAATTCCACAGATTCTAATCAAACAAGTTCTTATCATCAATGCCAGAAAAGTCATCACAAGCAACCATATAATGAACGAAACTCTCATGATCAAGAACAAAGCAATCGTCAAACAGTGAGCAGTTTAACCGATTCAGAAAGTAACGATTATGGAAGTTATGTTTTTCAAAGTGTTAAAAACTCAAAACGGCCTCAGTTTAAAATTACTGTTCCTAAACCATTTTCCTTAACCATGGAAAATGTGAAGAGACAGGAAGCCAAAGAATTAAAAATTTCTAAAATAAGAGAAGAAGTTAATAAACAAATTGAAAAGGAACTAAGTATCAAGTTTTCCCCTAAACCTGTACCTAAACATGTACACTTGCCTTTATATGATGAAATGATGAAAAAAAGTGAGAAAAGGAAAACTGAACGTAAGGAAAAATGTATAGAAATCTTAAATGAAAAAACTAAACCATTTAATTTAAGTTCCAATACCAAATCTAAGTCTATGTCTAGCCTTAATGAAGCCAAAATGAGTTTTAAGGCAAAGCCAATACCAAAGAATATTCTCAGTGAGAATGTTTCGCAAAAACTGAAAAACAAAGAAGAAGTTCGTAAGCTTCTCAAAGCTCATAGAGCTGAAGAAATGTTGAAAAATTCATCACTGCCATTTTCACCAAAGCCTATACCTCGTTCACATTCTTTGTTTAATTTCAGTAGTTGTCAAAAAAGTAGTAATATTAATGTAACAAAACAAACAATTGAAGCAATAACTAAGCGATTATATACTATTAAATGTCAAGAAACAATAGAAAATTGGAATAGTAAAGTATTACAAAATGATTTGTGGAATAAAGACATAAAAGGTGCCAATCAAAACTCTGATGAATCGAGTAAAGGGAATCATCTTCCTAAAAGTGCCTTACCTTTTAACAATTTTCCTGTCAGAATGACTACGGCAGCTACTTTACGAGATAATCGAATTAGGTAGTTTTTCCCCCTTCTTGTATGTTTCTGATTTCAAGATATTCTTGAAAATGCTTAAAAACTTTTTAGGAATTTGTTTAATCCTTCTCAAATTTTCTTTACAATTATTTCTGTGAAGTATAGCTTAAAAACTATTATTTATCAATTACTTATTTAAATAACACTTCCTGTACTTTTCCTTTTATTTGTAAGTTTCTGTTTTCATTTATTTAAATGACTTTTTAAGTTATGTTTTTAAACTTGTTAGTTATTCTTTCCTTATTTATTTTGTCTTTATTAAAATTATGTTTTTGAGTTCCTTTTTCTGTTTGTTACTTGATTCAATATTTATTTGAATAATGGATCAGAAATTCTAAAATTTCTAGAAATAGACATTTATTTTTAAACACTTATTTTCTGTAACAGGAATATTTCTTTTAATTGAGGTACTTAGGAATTAGTGCCACAACAGTCAAATTTGCACCACACGAATTATGCCATTTTCCACCAAAATCTGACTGACTGGTTGTTTTTCTAATAAATCACATTAGAGATTTTGTTTTCATATCATAGTGTGATTCACATGGAGCAAATTTTACTGTGGTGATGTTAATACACTAGTTTTAATTTTTATGATTAAAGAGTGGCCCCAGGAGTTTAAGCCTTGTGCCACAGAAGACCCACTGTACAGAGGAGGTTGATGCATGTTAAATATGTGAAGGTTCAAACATCCTCTTGTTGGTGGAGTGTGGAAGTTAGGAGAGGGAGGTGCTAGCTCGGGTGTCGTTCTTGTCACTTGACCACGGTTCAATTTTTTCAAGGTCCAGCGCCAATAGCCCTCGCGCAGATTTGTAATGTGACGTAACTATTACTCTCCCTCTGTTCCTATGAATAGGGCCCCCCCCCCAAATTCAATGGTGTAGCTACTGCTGTATCGGCCGTATCATTGATTTTGGACCCCAGGCTGTAGGGGTCCCCAAAAAATCGTTAAATGTTAAGAGGTCTCAAAAGATTGCCCCCAAGGCATTTAGATACAGGGCCCACTCAGGACTACCTGCACTAGTGCCGAAAATAAAATTTATCCAACATAAATCGTGCTCAAATTTATCAGAAGAAAACTGGAAATGTTAGTTATGATGTGCAAATACATGCATTAATATCGACTTTCAAAAACTAAGTGAAAGTTGAGAAAGACCTACCCTCGCTAACTAAATTAATTAAACATTATTCGATGATTGCATTATAATTATTATATTATCTATGAGAAATAATGAAAGCAGTAATAATAAATCATTCTGTTTTAAATTTTCACTCCAATAAATGTTTGTAATGGGTTCTGGTGCCAATGTGGCAGTTGTGACACTAATACGTAAGTATTGTAAAATCATATAATATATTTTACTTTACTGGATCCTTTTACTATATAATAGTTTAGTATATTTTCATACTTTTTTCTATATATATAATTCAATTCAATGATGTTTAACAAACTGTGTTTTAAAGAAAGAAAATGAAATATGGTAATTTTGTATCAAAATAATCATGGTAATTACTTCTTTTTAATGCAATCAAAGCTGATCCATAGTGCCCTGTCTTAATTTATGTGATATGCTATAATTTTTCTGATACAACATTCTTTATTGAAAATTCAGATTCACTAATTTATAATGAAAAACATATTTGTGATTTATATTGACAATTTCTGGGTCAGATATTTCTAGGCCAAATATTTGTTACTAACCATCAAATGGTTTTTTTCAATAATGAATATTGGTATTGTAATCATTTGCTGTTGGTCCCCATATGTGGTATTTAAATAATTGTATTGGTTATTGATTTTGATGGGATATTTTATTTATGTTAAGTTTTATCATGATGAAAATTTAGTTCTTGTTTTCAAATGAGGAACAAACAATATAATTTTTTCTAGAAAATGAATGTTTATCTATTTCTATTATTTGAAATAATAGTCATGTGTAGATAAAAGTCTTGGAATGGAAATTATATAGTTTCAACTTTTTATTTGAGTTCTCAATAACCCAAGAAAGCAGTTGTCAATTAATAGTCTCTACATTTCATAAATACCTATTTTTTCATACAATAGATCATATAATGCTTTATTCATCAAATAATTATTTTGTAGGTAAAAAAAATATGTTAAGTTTTTCCTTTTAAATTAAATCATTAAAATTAACAATATCTCAATATTTTTAAAATTTAATTAGACACCTAAAGAGGATTAGGCTGTATGTTTCCTTTTTATATCAAATAATTTTTTGTATGGAACTAAGATTTTTTTTTAGTAGCCACAGTAGCCAAGTGATAATGGTCATCGTTGTCGAGCTGTGGGTTCGAAACTTAGTACCACTGTTGACCTCCTATGTAGAGAGGCTGATGCACATTAAATCTATCAAGGCTCAAAGTCCTCCCATTGACATGGTGTGGAAGTTTGAAGAAGGGGTACCAGCTCAAATGTTGTCCTTGTCACACTTTATTGGGGTTCCAAATTACAAGGTCCATTGTCAATAGCCCTCATGTTGCTTCAGAGTGCAATATAAATTAAAATTAAACAAACAAACAAACAAAAAACCCGATATTTTTTAAAAAATAATTCTTAAATTTTGAAAAATATAAGCTATTTTAAATGTAAAATGTTAATTGGTATTTTTGGGTGTGCATATGTAATTTGTACACTTCATTTGATTTAAAAGTTTAAAAGCAGTTTATTATTGTATAAGGTTTTAAAAATGAATATTAAAATTATTAAAGTAATTTGATTTTTCCCCCAGAATACAGAAATTATGATATATTAAAAATTTAAGAAACAATTTCTCTAGCAAGTTGCTCTGTTATATGTTGCAGTGTATTTTAACTTGTAAGACTTCTGAATACATTACTATTACATAAATATTTTCTTATGATAAAATATCTCTTAAAAAGTAAAATTATATGCTTACAGGGAATAATCTAAAATTTGAAAGGGTGTTTAATTTCTACTTTTGATTGTAATAATATTTAAAAGTATGCTATATAGTTATATTTGATCACCTATGAAAAATTTAAAATAAATAATAAGTCTTAAAAATTTACGTTTTTCATTAAACATGATTTAAAACTCCCGATTTTTTTAGAGCAGATATAGAGATGAAAAAAAGGAGAGAAGAAATGGATGAAACTATTAGAGAAGAATTTGCACGGAAGAGGAGAGAAATCCTTAAAAATATTTGGCCAAGGTTAAAATCCATTGAGCCATCATTTGATCCAGAAAAAGAAATTGAAGAAAAGGTTAAAAGCTTCAGGTAAAATTATATCTGAAATAAGTTAAAATCCTGTGAAGTCCTAGTTTTTTGCAGGAAATTGTATAAAATGACTGTATTTTACAAAGTTTGATACTTAAATAGTGAATTATTCTATTTAAATCTTATGTAGAATATGTGATCTCATCAGTTAAACAATACAATAGTTATTGGAGTGTGTGATTATGTGTGTAATTACTAAGAGTGCAAAAGAAAGATAAAGGTATCATATTATTATCTAGCAAAGTGGTCTTCACAAATGGTATTCAACGGAACCCTGGAGTTCCATGAAGCATTTTCAGGGGTTCATAGAAACAAAATAAAAAATTTTAAATTATTAATGTGTATGCACAAAACAAATTCATTCTGTATAGTTTTTGTATGACCACAAATATCTTCAGCTGTTTTTCTCAACATGGGTCCCATGGAGAGAAAAATAAATTAATCACCCCACAGCCTCTCTCTTTAGTAATTTCCTACTACTTTTATTATATTATAATAAAAGAATATTATTAAAAAGTTTTCTTTATATGTACTAGCTAGATTGCGAATCTTCGTTCATAATCCACAAAATAACTTTAGACTTGTTTGTGCAATGTTTTACAAAACTAAGTAGAATGGAATGAATTAGATTTAGATGACAGTGTTAAAAATTATGCAATAAAACATCTTTTTGCATTTGTAAAACACCTGAATATAATAGAACCTTTTTAAAAGACATTTATTACCTGTACAAAATACCTGCATATGAATAGATTAATCGGAAGGCTTGCCAAAGAGGAAGAAACAACTTATTGGCATATCATTTGTTCGATGTTAAAATCTAAATTTAAGCAAGAACAGATCTTAAATTTTAGGTGGCAAATTTACAGAATACTCAGAAGTTTCTCACTCTCAGTTGTAAACATCTGAATGCCATTCTGAACAAAGTGTTTGAGTTAATATTTCTCAATGTGTGTAACAACAAAAACAAATCAACACAGAATATGAAATGTGACAGGAGATAGCTTCAAAAGACCTAGAATTTGACAGATTGTGTAAAAAAACACTAACATATATCCCTGTTACTATATAAGACAAAAGTAGATGATACTTGGAGCACCAATCAATGCTATTAATGAGTAAATTACATTGATATTCTAAAAAATTTTAATAAAAAATACAGTATTTTAAATTGTCTTTACTTTAGTACCTATAGCATGTTAATCTACTTTAAATATTATTTTAAGATATTTTAGTCTTAAGACTCTTTTTAGGTGGGGTTCCATGAGTTGACAAAGTTTGAAGATCACTGCTCTAGCAAAATGTTATTATATTCCTTTGATTTTTAATCCATTTAATTTTAACCTCAAATTAACTTATCAATTATTGGGGAAGGGGCTCCAAACTCTCTGCTTTTCCTTTACTTTTTTGAAATTACAGCCTGTAATTTATGTTTTGTACTAAAAATTTAACGTCTGTCATGGAATATTTATTTTGAACCTGTAATTGAGATCGCTTTCATTAACATCAATTGCAGGAAGGAGGTTAAAACATGTTAATGAAGAATTTTAATGCACCTGAACGTAACAAAATTCAAATTATGTTGTGTAAATTAATTTTGTACATACATTGCTAAGATTTTCAAAGTTATTGAAATTTTGTCATACCTGATAAGGATTAGTGCATGCTTATTACTTTAATGATGCATCACAACCTCAAAATTCTCCAGAAGCACATTAATTCTCCCATCTTTTTCTCTTTAAAAAACTAGTATGCAAACATTTTCATTTTATAATCCTGTTTTGGAGTTATCTAAATTTGAAACAAATGTATGAAACCAGTAATTGACAAGCTAACATTTATGTGAATACTTATGACTTATTTCAGCTCCACAAATACATCTTATCGAAAATTTTACCATTTATATCATATTTTAATTGTTCTGCATTTTGAACTATCTTGATAATAAATAACATTTTATGGAATACAAAATTTATCATTTGTTTAAATCCATGTAACTTCAAAAGAAATGTCGAAAATAATTAAATTTGTAGAATAGTTATTAATCAAAAATTTATATTTACTACATAATTTATATTTTTTACAATTGTCACCTAGCACACATATATTTTTACATTATTGTAGATAAATTTTTGTATAAGTGAAGTGTTCTGGTACATCTATTTTTAAAAGCTATCTCTTTGAAAGAAAAATAAAGACTATAATTATTTTTTTAAGAGATGCCAAAAAGGATTCATTTTGAATTATCACATAAGAATAAAATCATTACTATAAAGTATAATTTTTTATAATATTGTTTGATCTTAAAGAAAATCAATAATATTTTTCTACAAACAATCAAAATGAATCAGAACATTACTCTGAGGTATATAAGTATAATTAAATTCTGAAATAATTTTGACTGTTAAGATTCCAAGCTTGTTATATACACTGCTATTTTTAGTACCCAATAATATAACTGCATTTTAGCTTTAAGGATGATCAGTGTAAAAACTTCTTTACTTTAAAACTATATTACTTCTTTATTTGAAAAGTAATCATTATTATGAGCATATGTGGTATTCTTTAGAGAATAATTAGTTATTCTCATAAGATATTTACCATTACAAATCTGTTGTTAATAGCCCTTGTGTTGCTTTATAGTGAGATGTTAATAAAACCCACTCACTTACCATTATAAAATTTTGCTCAATGAACATTGTAATATAGAATATCATTGAAATTATAAGAGAATGATAGATATGTATATGGCTAGTAACTGTTATCTCATTGTATGGTAAAATTTTTTTAAATATTACTCATGTTGAATATGCCAATCACACTGAATTAGGGTGCTGATTCTGGTAAAATCATAATTGTGTTTGAAGGAAACATGTAAAAAAAAAAAAAATTGTAATTCAAAAATTATATCAAATATGCTAATAAATTTTAAAACTACTGTAATAAGTTTTTGCTGTTAATCAAAAAAGCAAACTCATAGCCTATTTTGTTTTAAATATGAAAGTTATATTTATACTGTGGATAAAATTTCTTGAACTATATTTTAAATTATATATATTTTTTATCTAGAATGTTGTAGAGCTGTAGAATTATCAAGTAATTTTATTATGTTAACACAGTTATATGTATATATAAAGTTATTTTCCTGACACACACTTATAAGGATTAAACACTTTTAGTAACTTAAAATATAATTTAAAGAAATATGTATTTATTTGTAAAGCATTTTTTTCTAAGCTTTACAATGAGGATACTAGGAAACTTTTAAACAAGGCAGTTAAGATTTATACTTAGGTACCATCTATGTGAAAGCATTGTGTTTTTGTACAAGCAATATTTATTAAATTTTAGAAGATATTTTAAAATACTTAACATAAAAGAAAATCAATTATTTGATTTAAAAAAGTTATTTTTAAAAAATTTCCCATGTGTTTTGATTCATCTGATAATTTTTAAAAAGTTCTCTATTTATGGTATGTTTTTGATATTTTATTAGTTTTTGAAAAATTTTAGATAAGCATTTTGTCTAATTCTTTTTTAGAGTTTAATCAAGGCCCTTGAAAAGCAGATATTTTTGTGCCTTCTTGTTTTGTGGGGTTTTTTAAAATTTTTGTTGTATGTAGCTGTATATTATTAAATAGACAATGCTTTAAAAATAGCACATTGAAAGAAAAGGAATTTCAGTCATATCTTGTATGCTGTTTTTTGTTGTGAGTTAATTTTAAGGAATTTACAATGGTTTAAGAAAAATTGTATTATGATTCTTGCATTTGTTATTCTTTTGAGCTGTCTCATATGATGATTCCTCGAATTGTAGTACATTTTAAAAATAAATAAAAGAAGTGGCTTGATATAGCTAAATTGCAATGAATTCAAAAGTAATTATGTTATTGCCGAAAATGATTCCACATTTAAATATTTGATTGGTATTTTTTTTTTAATATAAATATAAGAAGGGTGTTTAATGCCCTAAATTGTGGATGTTGTTCTACAGATTTTTATATAGCTTTTGATTTTTTATTCTGTTTTTTTCAATTGTAGGGCATCACAAAAGAGCCGAGAAAAAGAATATGAAAAAGAACTTCAAGAAATGATGAAACGAGTTTCCAAGCAGTTTCTGCTCATGGAAAGACAATCAAAGGTAATATAATTTTCTCAAGATGTTTTTTTAAAAAATTGCCTTTTTTTCCAAAAGATTTAACTGAATTTGTTTTATTAGATAACTCTGAATAGTAAAATTTAACTTTTTAATTAGTTAATTAAAAAGCTTTTTGTCTTGTTCTTGAACCTTTTTCCTTCAATACAATGATCATTGTTCAATGTCGAGTGATGATGAGTTTATTACTTCAAAAATAAAGATTCTTTCAGTGACTGAAAGATCATTCTCTGTACCTTTAGTTGCTCAGAAAATAAAAATCATAATTATAAAACTATGACACACTCTTCACTTTGACAGCAAGCTAAGAACATGAGCTAGAACAAGCAAATAATTGAAAACAATGTTGTAATGGTGAAAATACAGATTCAAAGCAGTGTTTCTAACCTTATTGAAGCTCATTATAGTACAGCTACTAAATTAGTTAAAGTATATTCTATAAAGTATATGGTACAATTGGATATTCTGCGACACAATAATTAAAAAGCAAATTTAATTTTTACTTCAGTTGTATAACTTAAGTTACTTCACCATTTAGATATTCAGGAAACAATGATTGATTCTCATATAGTAAAAACAGAAAATAAGTATTAGTAGCTGCTGTTAAAAGGATGTCATGACATTGTATGACAAAAAGAATATAATCTGAATTACATAATATAAGGAATAAGAATTGTGACATCATAACTCCTGTGAACAGCTTTTTGCAATAGTAAAAGGCATCTTTTATGTTAAATTAATCAATGTGGACCATTATATCTTTTTCCATGTACCCCTAAGACTATTTTATGTAATCCTGAGGATATGTTCCATAGATTGAGAAATGCTGATCTATCCAACTGCCTGTTGGCTTAACATATCAAGCAAGGAACAGTTCACAGTTAATAGTATTTTAGAAACTAGAAATGAAGATCAACGAACATAATTTTTTTTTTACTTGAGTTGTTAGAGTAGGATAATTGCAGTTCTTTCCAAGTATTGCTCTTTAGAAAAATTGTGGTGGGTGTAATTGAAATGACTTGATTTATATGAATAATCCAATTTTTGCTTTTATTTTCATTCCTTTAATAATGAGCATAAAAAAAACTAGTTATATCTTAAATATTGGATATCAGTGTAATTTCAGTGGCCATTCAAATATCAGACTTCATAATGCATACTCCAAATCCTTCAGGTATTTGGTGACCAAAATAGTTTCTGGATATTCTAAGCATTAGTGATATTTTTGTGTTGATTTTGATAGCAAATAAACTGGTTTTTTATAAATTTTCCTCATTTTCAATACTTAGTATTTTTAGAGAAAATCTGCACTGGGATGCCAATAGTTTTCCTTAAAAGTTGAGTGATCAGAATCCTAAATTGTCTTCTTAAAGCTTATTCATATGTGGATAATCAAATGGGTTGGTGGACACAGGCAAAAATCAAATAAATTTAACTTACTTGGGAGAATTATAATTTCATCAATTTTTGTATTTGAATTTGAGAATCAGTAAAAAAGTCAGAAATAAAATCAAATTCGATATTGCTCAAGTCATTGAGAATATTTTTTTGAGGAAGGGGAAGGTAAAAGTATATATATTTGTATTAAGAATTTTATTCACATTGGGGGGGGGGGAATATGGTGCATTAATTCACTGAAAATGTTTTTCATTTGAATACAATTATTACATATTGCTTTAATCAAAAGAAAAAAATCAATTCAATTTTACTTAATTTAGGGATAGGAAAGTAATGTAATCTTTGTAACACCACTTTATCAGAACATCCCATTAATGCTTGATTTTTTTTTTATTTTTGTAGGAAAAAGGAGAAAAAATAAATTATACAAGTGAAAGTGATGATGAAATTACAAAAAAAGAAAGTGATATTGAGAGTGATCATTCTGAAGAAGCTGAATCATCATTATCATCAGCTTCAGAAAAGACAGATTCATGATTAATTTCAATTCACTAATGTATTAATCTTACATTTTTTTTTTTTTTGCAATTTTCAATCACACAATTTATGCTAAATGTTTTATTAATCAACAATTATTGTTCTGTGTGTATTTGTAAATCTTGTACCATGAATTATTTTATTTGAACTAGTCAACTGAAGACAATCATTTTTTATTCAATTTTCAGTTTTATAAAATTTTTGTGAACTGTACTTGATTTTAAATATTGTAATTATTTAAATTAATAGTTTTAATGCTATAAAGTTGTGAACTTTCCAATAAAATGTTTTTATCTTTCAGATTTTTTTAAAATATGTTCAGATAGGCTATTTTCAAACAATTTTATGAAAATATTTATGCCACTATATTACCTAAGTTCATTTCAATCAGCTGCCCATGAATACATAACTACTTTTTCGAATCCTCAGAACTTTCATTTTCATCATGAAATGTTTAAAAATATTTTTTAACTAAACATTCCTCAGATGAAAAACTTTCATTAATATTACAGCCTAATTTTGATAACAAAAAATTTATTAAAAGCTCTAAACTTTTTTTGAATGAACAATTCAAAAGCAGCTTTCAGAAGAAAAAAAATTTTAGCTAAGCATTCCATAATTGCTGTTAAAAAATCTAATTTTTGGACCTAAATCAAGTCTGATAATGACCAATTTGACATATAATAGTTCAATATTTTGCTAGTGAATTCTCACTAATAAAAATCTTATAATTGAAACTGTTATATAGTTTATTAAACTATGACTTTAGCAAACAGGCAACAATGTTATCAGTTTAGAATAGAGAATAGCTAACTTTTAGACTTAAAACATCTCAGAATAATCAAAGATATGCATTTCCCCCAACTTAATGTGTATCATTTGTAAAGAAATTGTCATATAGATATATCACAACTTAAAAATGTAACATAAATAATACCTAAAAGAATATAATTTTTCCTCCAAAATATAGCTTATAGTGATAATTTTCTTAGAATTATATATAGAAGAAAATCCAGTGTTTTTCTCCCTATAATAAATTTGGAAAAAATCATAAAAAATTATTTCTTGTGGATTAAAAAAAAGTTTTACTTAAAAAAAAAAGAGCCATTTCCTGTTTCAACATCATACAAAATTAAATAATTTTTTTTAGCTTTGTGTGTGTACATTGTCAACAATGTTCAATTTTACATTTTACTACAGTTACACAAAGTATTAGCACTAAGGCTTATAATTTTGAGTTAAATCCTTGAAGTAATATTTCACACATTGCATTTTATAGTTAATTTATATTTTTAAATTAAGACATGGCTGTCCTCTAAGTAATTCAATATGCTATTGCCAAACCTTTAAAGGATCTTTTCCTTGCATTGCATATGTGTTCCAATAATTTATGCATGTTCTATAAATTGATGAAAAAAAGTTCTCAGACACTCAAAATTAGGCTTCATACATCATTTTAAAATGTATTTAAATTCAATACTAGAGAATGGGTGATTTCACACTTACAAATACAAAATACTTTTAAAGAGTAATTTGTTTACATATATGGTCTTTCTTCATTCATTTACTAAATTGCATTGATCAGCATTAACTTTTTGTTCTTTACATTTAATGCTTAAGAAATTCTGTCACAAAACTGTCAACTATAAAATAATACATGTAACAACAAATATCTTAAACAGAATAAAGAATTATACATACAAATATTTAAATAAAACTATACATTAAAGTTTTAAATACAAAAAATCTTTAGTTGCAGAACTCCTCATTACAAGGAACAGAATGAAGGAACTGTCAACTCAAATAAAATTCCGTCCATTGAAATGCTATTTAAAATCAAATAATTGCTTTCAAATAAGTAAAAAATATACAGCATATTACATAGATTGTCATTTAAAGTTCTCCTAAATATAAATTATATTAAATGTCTCATATATACTCGTATTATACATATCATAAGGCTTCTATTATGTGAAATATTGGACACAAAACTTTTTAAAATTATGTTAGCTCAATATCATAGCTTTGATAACAATACATTGATGAATGTTTAAGTCCAGTGTTTTTAAAATTACAACTGAATTCAATCACAATTAATACTTTCATGAATGTTCATTATAAAGCAAACACAATCATTTTTTTAAAAGTTATTTGAATTACTTTAAATGTTAATATTCAGCACATTTCTTTTTGTTTTAGTTTAAATGTATAAATATATATTTTCAAATATAACTTAGATTTAAGATTAAATGAGCCATTAAAATTTCAAAGAATATACTTTAAACCATTCATATAAGTATCATGATCAATTTTCAATAGAATTAAAACAATAACTTAGCAATGAATTCATTCATTAATAAACAGGTATAAATACAGCATCTTAAAATTAAATTGATCTTTAAAAACTTCATGTGATGTACTTTAAACCAGATAGATATAAATGAATATCATAATCAATTTTCAATAAAGAGAAATACATTTGCATTGACTTCATTGATTAATTATAAATTAGGAATGTGAAACAGTAAATCTCAATTCCATGTTCAAGATTTGAAGATGTACAACCTTTCTTAAGAATATTTGTGTAGAATCCATTCTAGAATTGGAAAGAGCATGATACTTTAATCAGAAATTTGCATAGTTCTGTTAAAAGGCACATTTTAAGACACGCATGAAAATGCAACTGGCTATGAAACTCGGGAAAAAAAGAATATTTCTTTTTCCTTTATAACATTTAAATAGTCAACCATCCTATATCAAATTATTAACACTTAGATAAAATAACAGACACATAAGGCGCTTTAAATCAGAGGGACACAACAAATAGGTTGTTTTGTACAATATATTAAGGCATGTAATTTCATAAGTTTTTACCTGATTTTCAATTTATTTTGATAAACAGTGAGCCTGATTTTATTTTTTCAATAACTTTTTAGAACAAAATCTATAGGCCAGATGAGGCAATAAATGAGGAGAAAGTGTTTCCAGTGATTTGACTAGAAAGAGTAACACAAGAAGTAAACCTTTCTAATAATGATTTAAGGCTAAATATTAAGATACTGATCATTCTTCATTTGAAAGAATTGATTATTAAAACTCCAGTGACAAAATTTACAAATTCTTTTGCATAGTCAGCAAGTTTTCATCATTGGTAACATATAAATACATTCAGTATGAAATTTCGCCAATGATTTCATACTACATATTTCTATTACACTTTTAACTAAAAAAAAAAATGTTAAGATTTAATTCAATAAATTAAAAAGGCAAATTGTAATGAGTAATAAAATTAATGCACCTTATATTGGGTAATTATTTTAAATTTCCAAATAAGCATTGTTTTTTAAAATGTCAATACAATTTAAATTTACTTCAAAGAAATGCTTACCTTTGTAATCATTGCAGCTATTAAAGTAATGCACCTTCATTTAATTTAATTTGTCACTCACTTTCAGGGTGATGACAAATAATTACTATTATAAAAATATATTGTTTTTCTATTATTAAAACAAATTATAAATTAACAAATATGAATCACATTACACATTCTCATTAAATTTTTCTCAAGACATACAAACAGTGAGTCATACATACTGACAACTAACTAGAACAATAAACATCTATGTTCTTGGGATGAAAAAAATATGACATTTTCCCAATAAAATATAATAGCTAATTAATTTTTGAAAATTATTTATAAAAATAAAGTTTAATTACTCATCATTTAAACCAGTGATGGGCAAGCTACAAGTCCATAGGATATATAAGGCTCAACTTTGAGATTTTATCTGACCTGCTCTGTAGATTTTAAAACAATTATATAGAAAATTTTTAACATTGGAAGACACTTAAAAATATTTCATTTTTTTCTATATGTGAAAAACTGTCATTGATATTTAAATAAAATTGATTTATAATAACTACTGCATGTAGTGACATAACGGAGAACATCAGGACACCCTGGAAATTCCGGTTTAGGACCCAAAGCAAGATCTTACAAAGGATTGTAAAACCATATCAAGTTTTGGGGCCCCTCATAGTGCTGGGTGTATGTCATGCCACTGACAGCAAGTTCAAAAACTTGAACTCTCCTAAAAATCATTAAAATAAATTTATTTAATTTATGTTTAAATCTAAAGAAAAAGAAATAAAAAAAAGACACAGTCACACTTTTGTTGATGAAAGAGTTTTCTAAATATTTAAACTTTATAACTCTGTTGGCCCATGAAAAAAAAAAAAAAAAATAGGGAGTGGAGTGCACTCTTTAAATATTGCCTATCACTGGCTTAGGCTATACATGTAAGGTTCAATACAATTTTAGGTACTACATTAATAAGATTATTTCTATCTTAAATTAAGACATAAAAAAAATGTGTAATAAAAGGCACAATTTTATTCCACTGATGATTACACTTGAAAAAAGGACTTATTGCTTTCATTGCATATAAAAATACAATTCAACTATCCTATATAAAATGATCAATGCATAAGATAACAAAAGGCCACATGGGATACCCTTTTTTTTTTATCTAAAGAACACCAAGAACTGCATGAAACTTATCTAGAATGAACACTAGTATTACAATGTAAATTTACAAAGTTTTATATCTACATTGAATATAAAATCTATACAAAAATCAGGCATATTAATTTAATATCATGATATTAAGATGCTTCAATGTCACAAAAAGTTGATAAATACAACCAGAAATCTTATAATGTTTTATTTTTGAAATAATATTCAAACTTTTTAAAATTTGAAATCAGCATAATTTTATATAGATTGTACAACAGTTTCTTCATGTTCATTCTAGTATTGGGTTAAATATGCTTTTCATAAAAATTTAACTTGATAATTCCTACACTAGGTTTCCTCGATTTGCATTATTTTTTTTCATTTAAATGAATTACTCAATTTGTACATAAAATACAATCCATATACATATAACTATTACACATTATGTGGAAAACATATAATGCATATACTTTTGGACATATACCGTAAACAAAAATACAACTGAAACTTTGTCACATAAAAATACTAACAAATGTGTGAAATTGCTACATATTTTTTGCAGTCATGTAAGTCCCATGGGCTGTAAGTTGGATAAAGGGATGTCAAACTCACGGTCTGCGGGCAGGATGCAGCCCACAGCTAACATTTTTGAGGCCTGGCCAGTATATATATCGGCACACAATACATAATAAAATGTCAAAATTTCTCCTGAACTAGGAAAGATAGCAACAAAGAAGAGATGTCAAGTGTCAGGACATAAACATTAAATTTTTCTTGTTCTTTTATTTATGTTTATTACAATGTTTTATTCAAAATAAACTTATGTTTCTATGAATATTGATTTTTTTTGTGGCCCTTGTTTGTTTGGCCCAAGTTAGACTTTGAGTTTGACACCCATGGTGTACATCAAAAAGAATTTTGATCTTATTTATAATGTCTTCCATGAATATATGAATAAAATGTAGGTACATTAAATGTTTTTTTGTTTGTTTGTTTTTTATTTAAAAAATGAAGTCTAAATTTTAAAAGAATTAGAATATGCATTATTTAGTCTTAAAAATTATACCTAGAATGTCATATTAAATTAAGGTACTCGCATCTTAATCTGATAACCATTTTCAAGAAATGCCATGACACACAATTAATAACAGAAAAAACATTCCTGTGCATGCTCAAACACAATATAACCTTGTTTACAAGTTGTTTTCTATTTCTTCAAATATTTTTAGGGAAAAATGATTAAAATTAGAGAGCTATTTTCTAAGGAAAAGAATGTAATTGAGTATTTCCAAACACAATGTTTATTTAAAAACAAACAAGTTTCTGCCAGAATCATAAAGTTAAATATTTTGTTTGCTTAAAATTTAACTTTTTTGTTAAAATAACAGAATTTAAATAATAAATTGCATTTAAATTTAGTTATTATTGCAAATAAACTTAAGCAGAAATTTTTCAAAATATTCACCAATTTATCATTTAACAGGTTAACATACAAGTATCAAATTTGGGGTAAAGTGTAGATAGGTGGCCCCTTGGATTTGGTAATGTTTTATTTAGACACCAAGATTGAATTCAGCTCTTCATTACTCTCAAAACACCTATCACTATCTGTAGATAGTTTGGCAGCTGATTCTGGTCACCAAAAAAAAATTGGTTTTGCTGAGAAGTCACCTATTTTACACTTTAATCTAAAAACACAATTCGGATAATCAAAGTTTCTTTACTTCAAAAAATACTTAACAAGAATTTTGAAACATACATATCTAGAGGTATCCTTTAATAATTAATGAAACTTTAGACCAACTGATAAAAATATTTTTTTATAAAGAAATTCATTATTTGGAACATATAAGTTTAAATTTCAAAAGGCAACTTTTAAAACCATGAAAAGATAAATTAAGCTAACAATCACAATTTAAATCACAAAATACCCCTTCATTTATGTTTAAAATACCTCTTATCATCTATTTTCATGTAAATTTTAAAGTAATTTTTTACATAACTGTGTTTTCAAAATCTCTGTTCAAATAATATCTTTAATTACATTTATTTTTTAAGTATATAAAATATTACATGCAAGTAAAAATATTATACACTTAAATACAGTCAATTCAAAAACCAATATTCAGATTAGCCATTTTTTTAAAAAGCATTTTAAGCTTTTATTTCTTCTTTAAATTATAACAAATAAATAATTTTCAAAAAATTGTGACTAAAAAAATGTCAGAATACTTTAAAATTAATACAATGAGATTAAGTTGCACATCACCATATAAATAAATTTGATATTATATTCCAAAGTCGACATATCAACAATCTTTAAAAATTTTAATGTAAAATAACAATTGTTTCATAAAACATTTCGTATAAAAAATATTATGAATGAAAGGAAAAAAAATCAAAATACTTTCACAAACAAACCATTTTCACATTCATATTTTGATTAGCATTTAATAAAATTAAAAATTTATATTTTACATGGTTGATAGATAAACTGAATGCAAAATGATGGAAAAATAACCCATTTTACTCATATTTTATTTTTCTTTCAATGACGAAAATTTTTTAGATTAATGAAACAAAAAAATCATTTTTTATGTAAACAAATAAGTATTAAATATCAATAAATGAAAAAGATAAAAATTCATTCAGGGGAAAAGTGAAACAATCTCTCTCCAAATAAGCAAAGAAATTTCCCATTCAATAAATAAACACATCTATATAATAATAATAATTTTTTTTACAAAAGTACAAAATAATATCATTGCAATATTAATTTTGAGATACATATAAATCAGCTGAGTTCAAAACCAGCTCCAGATTCAATAGCATACGACAGTTTAATCTTTAGGACTTCTTCACTTTCAAATTCTGGAAGCTTTAAGAGATTCATGCACGTTGAAGCTGTAGGTAATCTAATTTCTCTCCCAGCATTCTGAATACAGAATGTTGGTGATAGTTCCTTGAATCCAAACAGTGGGGCATGTGAGCAACTTGTAACAAATTTCAATAACTGTCGTTTTTGCTGTTCTTCAAAACCTTCAACCACCTTCCAAAAGGCACGTATTACATCGTGATTTCTGTGGTATCCACCTGCATAGACTGTGTGAGCTTTTAAATCTTCAATGTCAATGGGTGTTTGAGCACCAGATATTAAGATCTGCAACTCATTTGCATCAAACATGTACAACCAATCCATATCAATGACATCGGCAAGTCCTTCTTTAAAGGCTTGGCATTGGGCTTTAATTTGTCTATTTAATTTAAAATCAGCCATCAAATGAATGTAATTGATACGATTGCTTTCTGTGACAGGAATATTCGAACCACCTGGTATCAGTTCCACAACCTCATTTTCCCCAAATTCACTGTTCATTACAGTGAAATCAAGACCTAAATCAGCTACATTACCATCATATGTTTTTAAAAATAAAAGATTTCGATACATGACAGGATCTAAAGAGGCTAAGTGATGTATGTCGACATCTGAAGTGCTGTGCCTTGAAAGAATCTTGGTCAGAAAAAATGCAGCAAGTGGAAGTTCAACAAGCATGTTTTCATACATTGCTTTTCCCACCATCCTTCCAATAAAAAAATAATGCCGACTAAAGTCAGGCATAACTCGTTGCACATTTGGATTAGGGTACAATAAGCCATCATTAGTTGTTTTAAAAAATCCACGATTAGGATCAAAACATGTTTTTAGTAATTCTTGTAAAAATTCTCGGAACAGGCCTCCTCCATCAATACCAACCTCATCTAATCCCACAGCATTCACCAACTGGACTAAGATTCTCACCTTTATATTTGGTTCACTATGCAAAGACAAATATGTTGACGCATCTTCGTAAATAAAATTCCTTCGTACTGTTATTCGAATGAGAGATCCCATCTGGAAATTTGACAATTCACCTTGATTTTCTTGCTTATCTTTCACAATAAGAGACATTAATATTTTAAAGCGATCATGAAACTGAATTGCAAAAGGGAACTCACGTAGAATTGCTAACTGCCTGGCTTCCACAGCAGAAAGAGGTGGTCCTTCACTTTCAAGTTGTTCTCTTGTCAAGTTCTGTAGCCCCACAAAAGGTTCATAACCATAACTTCTTCGACTTGGAAAATACATTTCAGCTGCTCGGTCAAAGAAGATTGGGAACTGCTTTGCTATCCATGCACCTTCAGGACAGAATTTACGTCTGCAATCTCTTGAATACAGTTGCCTCAACAAGGCAACAACAACCTTGAAAAGCAGATTCCACTGCTGCAAATTGAAACTAATAGTCTTGCCTACACTTTTTGCTCCAACACTCTCCATTGCACTCACATAGTCTTTATTAAAGGTTGATTTTTTATCTGGGTAAGCTAATTCAATGAGACCCATGCAAACATCTTTCAAAGTCGTACTAATTGTAGCCAATTCAACAAGTGTAAATGGCATCATTTTCATGCTATTTTTATCATTACTTTGATCATAAAACTCAAAATCATGCAAAGTTGATAATAAGTGATTTAATAATGCACAAAATGATATAAGTTGAGGTAGGAACACTTCTTGATCATTACGGCTAATAAACATACCTTGATTTAGGAGATGTAACACAGGAGTTTTATTTCCCAATGCAGATGGAACATTAGCAGAAACTATAGACCTCCAAAGCAATCGAAAAAATGATGGCTTAAAAGCAAGACTATACAACAGACGATAATGATGCAGGGCAAGCTTTTGATGATCCAAAAGCAAATAACATAAAGAAGAAATAGACACTGCACATTGATTAAATGCCTTTTCATTATCTAGAACAGACAAAATCATATTAACGTGATCGATATCATTCACCATATTGATGATCTCTTCTTGGATTTGAAGTTTACTGTCGTTTTCTACTATCATTTCACCATCTTCTGATTCACATTCACTACTTGTTGATACTCTCCAAGTAGGTATTGATTGTAAGAGGAACTGAACACAAATTAGATATTCTGCACATTGTTGATCAGAGAGAGATTTGGCTTGTTTAGAAATTAAGTGCATAAATGTATACAAAAGGCTCAGAGTAGCTTGGAAATTGAAGGCTAAATTATCTGGATATATTGCCGTTAAAACTGTATCAATTGTAATAATATCACTTTTGCATGAAAGAGCAGGTAATAGGAAACAAATTATTTGTTGGGAGAGTTCTTCGGTAAAACAATCTTGAAGAAGTGTTTGGAAAAAATAAGGCCTTTTTTCACTCTTTAGAACAATTGGTCGAGTAAAAAGATCCAATAAAGTTGAAGCCAATGGTGTTGGAGGATGTGGAGAAACAAGCAATGAATCAGGCACATTGTTATCTAATACTAAACGTAATGCTGCATAATACCCTTTTCTAATTAAATATTCCCAGACCTTCTCAAGGATTTTGGAAGCATGATTTGGGCTGAGATTATTTTCACTACGGTTTTTCATTAATTGATATTGTCTCAGACGATCATAAAATTCAAAATCAGAAAACACTTCAATAAATCTTAAAGACAAAGAAATGTTCGAATTAGGTTTCACACAGTTTTTCAGATATTTCACATTAAACCAAAGAAGTTTCTGCATTTTATACAGCCAACTATCTAATCTTGAAGCAAATAACTCACTAATAAATGCGGCATCTCGCAGAAATAATTGATTAATTGCAATAAGTCTTGAACTGTCGTGTTGTTCGTTATAAAAGTGCAAAAATTTTCCTATTTCATTATATAGCACATCAGGGTTACAGGAGAAGGAAGTTTGATTTTTTAAATTCGTTGTCATTACTTGATCAAACTCATCACGAAGTTTTCGTTTTTCTACTTGCCTTGTCAATGCTCCTCTCACAAATGCTTGGATAATAGTAGCTGATTGTATAATGCGTCTCTTCTCTTCTCTTTGTAGTCTTTCTCTCTGAGCTTTATGAAGCAATTCTTCACGAGCAACTTTTCGGCTCGCACCACCTAAAGATTGCTGTGGTCGCCTTCTAAAATCACCTTCAAAACTATACATCGTGAATGAACAAAAAGAGTAATAATATACAAATGATGAAATCAAATATACAACTGCTAAAAGAAATTCACTCTGAAGCTAATGAAAGTCCCATTGATCTAAAATTAAGAGAATGACATTTCCTTATTTCGTAAAAATATTTAATTAATTATATAATTAGCATATACTTGTAAGACTTACTACAGAAAACAACATACTATAAGTTGAAGTTCAGCTGTTGCATCTTTTTTTGAGAAAAACTTTGTTGCCAATATTTTGGTTGTTTTCAACAAACGTTTCGAGAATATGGAGTCACGTGATAAAAACATAAAAATGAACTAAAAAAACTTTCTAGATGAGAAATTTTTTTTTCTACTCCAGTCCAAAAATCTTAATTCTTTCTATTAATAATATTTATTTGAAATCACAGTTAATCTCAATTAGATGTAGTTTGGCCGATACCTAATTATCGACGTCATACTCAGGCGAGGGCTACAGGCAAAGAACAACTTATCCCTGAAACACTAACGAAATAACTACGCTGTTCGAAAAATATTTTTTGTATAAGTCTTCAATATTTATTATTATTTACTTGAAAATATTAACTGGTTTTAACTTAAGCAGTCTCCTGTAAAAATAAAAAATTTCATAATGGGAAAATTGGGAACTCTTGAATATTCGAGGTTAGAACCAGTTCAAAATGTGCCAAAATCTCCAAATAGAGCGAGTATTATTCAAATGTGGTTGTCCGTCTATTAGACCTTCTTACGTCTGGCTACGTCACAAAGATAAAATAAACGAGATAGAAATTGAGCGGTCTTCCGCGACATAAAATAGTCCGAAATACAATTACACCTTTTAAAGAGAATACAAAAAAAATGGATGTTTAATTTAAGTGTTGGGCTTGCTTCAGATTAGAAAATTTGAACCACTCTTAGAATAATATTTTGAGTGTAGTTGAAAAAATTAAAATATCAGAAATTTGTTTGGATATTAAACGCTCAAAAAATAGTTCCTTTGCATATATGATTCTTTTTTTAAAAAATAAACTTTCAAATTTTCCTTTGAAACAATTAATATATTTTTTTAAAGTTAGGAAATCTTGTTTTATTTAAACATACAATAATAATTGAAGGAATATTATTTTGAATTTTTTTCTATAAAACTATTTTCTACAAATGATATATATTTTCATATATATTATTATTACTATAAAACTTTTTCATACATGATATACATTTTTACATATTATTATTTTTACTACCTTTACCACAAAACTAATTTTAACTACTTTGTATAATAATGTTAAGGTAAAAATTAATATTTAATTTATACATATATGCAAATAAAATGCTAAAAAATTAAATCCTTATTTTGACTGAAAAATTTATTTCAATAAAAATTTATTTATAAATTTTTCTTCGCGTTTTTTAATTTTGAGGCTTTTTAGATGAAAGGTTTACAAAAATTTTAAATTTCTTTGTTGTTATTTCTTTAATAATTCTCTTGAATCGAATTATGCATGCACTGTCAATTTTTATAAGCAGTCTTTGACTATTTGGAAGATATTTTTTTGTGTGAAAGAATATTTTTATCATTAAAACTTTTGATTCTTTCTAAATATTTTTTTTTTAATTTTAAATATAAATCAGATTTTTCGAGAATTCATTTGTTCATAAATTTACTGTTTTCTTGAATAATTTTATTTACACTTCTTAAACGTTTCATGTTTATAATATGTTAATCAATATTTAATTATTGGAATTGTTACATCAGTATATTGTTTTAAGAGGAAGATGGTATATATATCATTCTCCTAAAAGCCACACCACACCACATTCCTAATAGGGAGATAAGAGTCAAATTCAACTGATATAAACCTTTGCATTCGTTTTTTCAAAATTTATTTACGCAAATACAAACGAATTTCTAATGTTATTCTTAAAAATGCAGTTATCTTTATACTTGAAATTTTGGGAATATTTCTATAAAAAAAAAGTTATAGCTTTTTTTTTCTTTCAAAAACTACCACAATTTTATTATAGAAATTAATGCTATTGTAATTTTTAATTATTTAAATATATTTCAAATTGTTTATTTAAATAATTTGTTTTTGTCAAAATGTCCTTAAAACAATTTTATACATGTATTCTAATCTAAGTGACACTAAATATCATGAAAATTATCCATTTATGCGCCTTTTTAAAATCACGGTTCCGAACGTAATCGGATACCTTAAAATTCTCTTACTTACCGATTTACTGAAACATAAGACATAGATTACTATAATGAACTGCAGTTTATGATGAAAATTTCTAAAATAAATCTACACTCATGGATAAAAAAATTCGCGCAACAAGAAGGAGTCCTCAAAAAGAAATGAAATTTTACATACGTAAAGACTACTTCGATATAAATGATTTGAAAATCAAAGAAAAAGGATAATTAATTTCAGAGAAAAAGGCAAAAGAACAGAGGATTTAATACTCTGTTGAACCCCCTCTATAGCGCGAATGCACGATGCGATACGATCGAGCATTGAGGCATACGAGTTCTGTATTTGCTGTAACCTTGCCTCTAGTTCGTTCAAACTCGTGGGATGCCCAACTCGCCGTCTCAAATGATCCCAGATGTGCTCGATTGGAGACAAATCAGAGGATCGGGTAGGCAAGGAAGGGTAGTAACAGTCTTGTGACACCCTTGCCGTATGAGGCCGAACATTGTCCTGTTGAAAAATGGCTCCTGGGAGCCGTTGCATGAGTGGTAACACATGTGATTGCAGGATGTCATAGACATACCACTGGGCTGCCATGGTGCCATGGATCAATACTAGGGGTGACTGTGTATTGCAGGCAATGGCACCCCATACCATCACACCAGCTTTGGGAGTGGTGTGTCGGTGTAAAACAAAGGCAGGATTGAGGCATTCACCACGGGGTCTCCATACACGAACACGATTGTCATCACTGCTAAGATTGAATCTGGATTCGTCGCTAAAGACGACCTGGTTCCATTCCGCTGCAGTCCAGTTTCCTCGTGCGCGGCACCACTCCAAACGGAGGAGTCGATGAGTGGGCGTCAAGAGCAGCACACATAATGGGCGCCGCGATCCCAAATGTCAGGCACCATCGTATGGTTTGAGAAGACACATTGACCCCTAGTGAAGGTGCTACCTGAGCCTGGATGGCGGCCGATGAAGCAGTTGGCTGTACGTGTGCATTTCTTACGATATGGCGGTTTTCTCGACAACTGGTCTGTCGAGGGCGTCTTGAGCCTGGTCTTCGTGTAAATGACATATCACGGATCCACTGGTCCCAACACCTCCTCACAACCCAATCAGAGCGGCCTAATTGACGAGCTACTCGCCTAGCTGACCACCCAGCTTCCATCAAGCCGATGATTCTCCCCTTCTCAAACTGTGACAGCTGCTCATATTGTCTTCAAAAACGACGTAAAGGTATGTCTACCTCAGTTTTCTTTGTGAACGATTCAGCACACTCAAACAAGCTTTGGTTACCTGTTTTATACTCCGCGAAGAACGACGTTAATCACCCTCTACCGGCTATACATAATGCGCGATCATGCTGCATTTCTAATCATTTGCATATCTCTTTGACATGTATCTCCATGCCAAGTTTCGTTACGATCTCGCAATTATTTCTTGGTGCGCTAATTTTTTTGTCCATGAGTGTATTTCCATTATTATTCAATTAGCATTAAAAGCAAACCTCATATAATGCGGGTGTTACATCCTAAAAAATCGCCATGTTATGAGTTACATGAAACAAAAAGCTAGTATGAAATGGAGGGGGAAGGGGGCTAAGGTTCCAAAAATTAAAAAACGTGCCATTGTACTTTTTCATAATTAGGATAGATTATAATTAAGTTTTTAAAGAAGTATTGCATATTAATATATATAATATGAATTAAATAATGTTTTCTTTGTCATCAGTAACCACTATTAACTATCACTATTTCTTTTTTTTATGATACATTTTTTTTAATGTTCGCCATACATAGCTTATTGCTGCAGATTTCTTCATAAAAATAAAATCATAGTTAATATTTCTTTAAAAAAGACTTATCAGAAAATATTTAATCTACGTAGTCTAAAGAGAGACAATATTAAAGTTCAAGAAAATTCTGCAGGGAAATCTCATAATACGAACGTGCTAGAATGTAAAATGTGAAAAGAGGTATTTTTCGCACTGGATTTTAAATTAGATTAAGTTCACTTTTATTGCTTTCATTTCATTTCATGTCGTACGCGAAAGCTGTACTTAATTGCCAAACCATGTTAGAGTTAATCTGTATTATAAAAACCTTTTGTTATACGAAGATGTTCTTTATTTTCTAACCACATTAAGGTGAATATCTGTTGTAAAAGTACCATGTGTTATACGGAAGTCAACTGTACCTAAAAACAAAGCGATGTAAACTAAATCTTCATGTTTCGTTCTCATTATTTTGAAGGAAAAAAAATCGAATATACTTTGTCAAAAACATTGCATGACATTTATTTACAATTTTTTTTATTGAAAACAATTATAAAATCCCCTTTGCACCACAAAGTATCACAATGGGCTTACAGAGGTAAGTATTAAACACACATTCAGGGGAAACAAAAAATTAAAAAAAAAATATTGAGGTTAAGAAGAATTACAGATATTTACAACAAATTCACAGAAATTTTTGAAAGCATTTCTGGTGGAAAGAAGTTGGTGAAAATTCGGAGGCCAATTTATATTAAGTCCCTTAAAAGCCAGTCTCAGGATCTTTCTTTCTCTGACAAATTTTGAACACAGAAGGAGCACATGTTCTACAATTTCTTCGCCGCCAATATTACAATCACAGAAAGAGGACGGAACTAAATTAAATTTGTTCAAGTAGCTTTTGAAATTACCATGACCAATGAGAAATTGGGTTATTTTGTAGTTAGTGTAAAAATGATGGCATAACAGTCTCTTATTAATGGTTGGAAAAAAATTTCTTTGTTATGCTCTCTTTATTAGAAATGAGATATTATTGGTTCCAAGACTTCAGCATTCTTTCTTTCGTGATCTTCTTGTAAAACGATTTAGGATTATTAACGTCAATGTCAATTTTGCTCTTGGTTGCAGCCTTTGCAAGCCAATCGGCTCCCTCATTCCCAAGAACGTCCATGTGTCCGCGAACAAACGCAAAATCTATTGAGATGTTTTTATCTTTTAGGCTTTTAAGTTGCCTTTGGATCTTGACGATTATGTTATTAGATGAAGAAATACATTTAAGAGAATCCAAGGAGGAAAGAGAGGCAGTACAGATGAGATATTCTGAGATGACACTATTTTGTTCAGTGATCCATTTAACGGTGAAGTTTAACATAAAAGTTCAGCTACAAAAACTGTGCATTCATCACGAATTCTAAATTGAAAGTTCTTGGATTCAACACCCCTCCTGAGAACACAGCAAATGCAAAACCAATTCTTCCATCAATTTTACTGCCATCAGTATAGCAAGTAACAGGAAAATCGTTTGTGCTCTTGTCACTAAATTGGATAATATTGATGGCATTCATCTCTGAAGGATGAGGGAGAAAAAATGGAGACAAAATACATTCATAATTAAAGATTGAAGAAGCAGAGAGATTTTCCCTAAAATCAATATTATGAAGAATAGTAATGTCGATTGGAGGGAAGCCAGAAATAGCATAAACTGAGTCGTAACTTATTGTGCGATAACCACATATGACCCGCAAAAGTATCCTTCTTTATATGCGTCGCAGATACTTAGAATTTATCTTTCTTTTAAGTGCCTCTCCCCAAACTCTAGAACTATACAAAATGAAAGGTTCGATTCCTTGCTTATAAATGAGCAAATGTATATTGAAATTTATACCGAACGTGTTGCGAGCAATCCGATTTAATCCACGCTGTAATTTGTCACATTTCTCGGATATGTAACTTAAGTACTGCTTCCAAGAAAACTTAGAACCGAGAAGAACCCCAAGATACTTCATTTGCTTTACCATAGTCAAGGAAGTTCCATCGAGATATAGCTGAAAAGCATCATAGCAAACGTTTCGTTTTTCAATAGCCATGATTCTGATTTTATCAGGATTAAAATCCAATTTAAAACCTTTTGACCAGTCAGAAGTGAGGTTCAAAGCTTTCTGTGCGTGTAGGAAAGTCGCAGAAAGATCCCTTGGAACAAACTAACCTTGGGAACTTGGAACTTTGGGAACAAACTAAAATGTCATCAGCAAAAGCTATGATTTCACAGCAGGCAAGATTATTAAGTTTAAATAGGATAACATTGATAATGATATTCCAAAAAATAAGTCCAGACATTGATCCTTGAGGGCAACCCCTTTCAAGGCAGCGGATTGCAGAAGTCGAATCCAGTTGCATTTTGGCCACTCTGTCATTTAAAGTATCCGACTACGTTCGGAACCGTGATTTTGCAAAAGCGTGTAAATGGATAATATTTATGATATTTAGTGTCACTTAGATTAGAATACATGTATAAAATTGTTTTAAGAACATTATGACAAAAAAAAAATTATTTAAATACAATATTTTGGCAAAAAATTAACTTAGAATAATTTTTTTCCCAAATCTCCTTTTGTAAAAAATGCTTTTATTGTATTACTATTTTGCCTGTATTCAGCTCAGACCTCTGTACAGAGGCTCAACTAGAATTTTTGAAGTGCATAACTTGGAAGTCGGCGTATCCATGTTTTATGAAAACAGAAGGGAGAGATTTTAAGAAAATACGCCGATAATTATTTCAAATGGTTGTAACTCTGAAAATAATGTGAATTTTTCAAAAATCATAGTTGAGCCTCTCTACAGAGGTCTGCACTATATACAGGCAAAATATTAATACAATAGAAGCATTTTTTACAAAAGGAGAACATTTGGAAAAAAGGTTATTCTAAGTTAATTCTTTGCCAAAATATTGTATTTAAATAAATTTTTTTTGTCATAATGTCCTTAAAACAAATTTATGCATGTATTCTAATCTAAGTGACACTAAATATCATAAATATTATACATTTATGCACTTTTTTAAAATCATGGTTCCGAACGTAGTCGGATACCTTAAAAAGTCAACAACAAGGGAAAAAATATTTATCGGAATTTCCGCTTTCTTAAGGCGATTCAGAATGCAAGGCCACCATGCATTGTCAAAAGCACCTTTTATATTAAGAGAAATCAAGATTGAGTGTAAATACTTCTTTTTGCCACTCTTAACAATCTCATTCAAACGTAAAAGAGCGTCTTCACTACTCTTATGAGGAGTGAAACCGTATTGATCACTAGAGAGAAAGTCTCCACAGCGCAGATACCAGCAAATCCTGTTAACAAAAAGTTTCTCTAAGCATTTACCAAGAGCCGGAAGTAAGCTTATGCACCTAAGATTATCCAAATGGGGAACTCTAAATTCATTAACTTTGGGGATGAGAATCACCTGGGCAAGTTTCCAAACCCGCGGAAAAATACCTAAATCGAGGCAAACATTAAAAAGCTTATGGAGAAAAGAAGGGAATGCTAAGTGAAACTGTTTAATAATCTCATTTGAAATAGAATCCGGACCAGGGGATTTATTTAGCTTTATCATAGAAACCATTGTATTAACTTCATCATAGGAAAAAGAAGGATCAAAAAAGGAATGGTAAGCAGTACGTGCGGCATGATGATAGTCTTTTTGGAAGCTATTGTCATTTTCCTCTGAATCAGAAGGGAATGATTTCTGAAGCACGGCATTAATTGTCTCATCTAAAGAAGAGGTTGTTTCTCCTGCAGGTAGTTTAATACCAGTTATTTTATATAATTTTTTTCATGAAATCTTTTTTAACGCCATTGGCTGCAATTTTGACATCAATAGTTTGATCTTTCAGGCGTTATTTGATTATGACTATATCTTAACAGCTCTTAAAAAAACGTAGTAGAAAAATTCTGAATATTTATATTAAAGACATTACTAAGTTTTGATTTTTTTAAAGACATTGCTAATTTTTGATTTTTTTAAAGACATTGCTAATTTTTGATTTTTTAAAAGACATTGCTAATTTTTTATTTTTTTTTTAGACATTACTAATTTTTAATTGTGATTTTTTTAAAATTGATAGTGTATTATCTATGTTCTATAATTGCCTAAAACATTTTCAAGCATACGTGCAAAGCTTAAAAATTGTACCTTGGAACATTGAAAGATCCTTGAAAGTGCTCCATCAAAATTGGAAATTAAAAGCAAGGTTTTTTTCGGTATACAGTAAGACCCCGCTTAACGCGGGGTATACGTTCCATTAAAGTAGAGCGCAATATGAAACAGCGTTAAACGAGGTTATCTCATCATGCAAATAATGGGCTTAGGGGAAGATGGGTAGAAAATTGGTCAGATATTTTATCATTAAATTTATTAATTATGTTTTTATAACAATAAACAAAAAATTATTTATTACAAATATTTAAACATTATAAACGAATATACATATAAAAATAAATAAAATTATAAGTCAATATGTTTACATTTCAGATTCATTCAGTATCTTCTATATTTCCAATTTTGTTCCTTTTTATCAAGAAGGTAGATTGGTTTGAGGGCATATTGCGTTCAATTTCGTCCTCAATCCATATAGAAAGTCGTTTTTCCATTTCTTGTATTGTATTGTTTTTAGAACGGGTAATTCTAGTTGCAGAGCTTGTCTTTGTTACACAGTTGCCGTTGACAGTATTTTTTCTTTATTCTTAAAAATGGTCCTTATTGCTGAAGTTGCCAAATTCAATGCAGCACCAATTTGATATTGACGTTCACCAGTATCTAATCTTCTAATCACTTGCATTTTAGTTTCTAGTGAAATGCTTTTTCTTGTTGCTTTATTTTCGTGTTTTTATTATCAACCATGATAAAATCTAAAAATTATAACATTTGTCACTATAGCAATCGTTATATTATATAAATTTATATTTACAATAACGTCAACAAATGTTTGAAACGATAAAAATACGTTAGTATAACACCACAGGAAAGAAGAAACACAAATAAACAGCTTCGGATATAGGGAAGCCTAACGCTGCGTGCAATTTCGGGGAATCCCACAATTGAAATAAAAGAGCGTTAAGCCGAAACAACGCTAAGCGAAACAGCGTTAAGCGGGGTCTTACTAATATAATAAATATACGTACTATTTTATTTCACGACTATGTTCCGCAAAATTTTTGCAAACCTGCAAGTATTCCGTAATTGTGAGGTAGTAGAGGACTGCATATATATATATTAAGCTAAATGTGAAATTATTGTAAGTTAGTATGTAGAACAATATTTAAAATTTTTTAAAAGAGTAGTATTAAAATTCCAAAATTATTATAGAAAATTCATGCAGAAAACACGCACAAAAAATAAGAGAGAAGAAGAACAGAATAAAAACTTTTATTTTACAAAATAATAATAAAATTTTTTAAAAAAATATGGAGTGGTTTTTTTTTTTTTCAATTTTCCCCCGAATGTATGCATGCAAAGATAAAAATGCTGCCTGAAATTTTCCCAATTCTGTACCTTGCTTTAAATGGAATTTTTTTAGAAATAATTATTAATGAAAATTTAATATGTTGATATGTTTTCACAAGGAATATTTTTTTTACAATAATGGATCTTTTTTCGCATTTAGATATTTTTAATCAATTTAAATTAATATGATTTCAACTAGATGGCACCACGACACATTTGTCACAGTTATTACTTGCATAAATACGAACATTTATATCACCTTTATTTTTAAAAATGTAAATTATCTGTCTAAAAATGTGCAAATCTTTAAAATTAATTGTAGTTTTTGAAAATTTTTCTTCCTTGCAGCAAATTCATTTTTAATTTATAAAGGTTAAGAAAAAAAGTTGTTTCATTATGTACTTGGGTCTCTAAAATTTATGAGAAATAATATTAGCTTGTGCTGCCATCTATACACAAAGAGCAAATTGTAAATCACAAAAGTATCACTTCTGTAAAAATATGCGTGTTGCTGAACATTTTTTGCGACGTTAATATATTCACTCACTTACTCCCTAAAAATATGAAATACTTAGTCTATATATTTAAAGTACTCAACTTATAACTGATCAAATATACATATAGAATTCTAAAAATGGATTTATTTTAATTTACAAAAGACAAAATTTTTCATAAGTTTTCAATTTTTCTTTAATGTTTTTTTATTTGAAACCGCTTTAATAGTAATTAGTTGCTATAGATACATAAAAAATGGAAATAAATTATAATAAAAAAATTCAATTAATAAGTAATATAATTAATAATACAAAGTAAAAGTGCTTTGATTCAATTAAAAAAATTCGAGGTTATGGATTAAATTATATACTGAGAGTTTTTTCAAAGTATTTTTTTTAAGAAAAGTGAAAATGAATTTCAAAGAAGTCCAAGATTTTTAAGTATTATTACTTCTTAAGTTGAGAAATTGTCGTCACCTTGATTACTTGTTTTTATGATGCTTAACTAATTTTTAAGTACGAATATTATAAAGTTTTCTGAATGTTTAAGCGTTCAAATTATAGTTGTCTTGAAATTTAAATGCAAGATAAAATTTTCTTCTGTTTTAATACAGAGAAATAATATTTAAACTGGCTCACAGATCGAGGAGTTTTAAAGAAATTTATTCTACAATGTGAATCCCCACACAGAAAATTCTGAAAATTATACAAGGAAAATCTTGGTTAAGAAAGAAAAAATGTCGGACAAATTAATCAAACAAATATTTATTTATTATTAAACAAACAGTTTCTTGTTTCTGCAAAAGATTTTTTTAAAAAATTTCGAATAAATTTTAAGACAAAAATAAATAAGTAAACAAATTTGACATTTTACGTGTGTATAACTTTTATTTGTCCCGTAATATTTAAATGGGGAAAAGTTTTAATCTAACAGCATTGCATTCAAAAGAGTATACGAACGTAATTCATCATTTAAAATTTTGTAATTGCACTTATTATTAAATCTAAATTTCGTTAAGATTTTATGACTTAAAAAACTAATTAATATAGAATCTTTAACAACAAGATTTGAAGGAAAAACTTTTGAAATTGACTAAGTTAGACGAAAACGAGTTTCAAACAATAATAGAGCTTAAGCAATGGACATGAAGAAAAAAAAAGGAAACTAGCAGAGCGTGGTTTCGATCCACGGACCTCTGGGTTATGGGCCCAGCACGCTTCCACTGCGCCACTCTGCTTCGGTTGG
The DNA here is from genome assembly GCA_019973955.1 of Trichonephila inaurata madagascariensis. NCBI lineage: Eukaryota > Metazoa > Arthropoda > Arachnida > Araneae > Nephilidae > Trichonephila > Trichonephila inaurata. The sequence goes on along the minus strand of BMAV01020381.1, from coordinate 246 downwards.
AGAAGAGAAAATAACAATAGTGATCCGTACGTATTGATTATGGCTTCGGAAAGGGTATAAAATTTGGAATGTAATTTGTAAATTGTTTATATGAATTTTCCTTGTGTTTGTTTTTATTTAAGAATGCTGCTTCAAAAATAAAAATATTTTCCAACCAAAATTGTCTCGGGATTACATAGAGATATTGAATTTTAAGAGTGGTATTTTAAACATGCTTCAAAAATAATAAAATAATTTAGTTTATTG
>BMAV01020380.1:0-17768 GCA_019973955.1 Trichonephila inaurata madagascariensis | reverse complement strand
AAATTTTTTGAAAAATTGTCAGTTTTTTTTTGTATTTTCAAGCACATGGACAATTCCATGTTTCTAAGATATATGTCAATACTTTTCCCTCTTATTTCTGTCAATATTTTCTCCTCAAATGTATTTTTATATTTTCTGAATTTTCTTTCAACCATTCCCAAAGAATGCCTTGAAAAATATAAGTAAACAAAATCTGAATTACAACTTCACGAAATGCAAATAAAATACACATCGAATAAAAACAAATAGAAAACAGGAACTTTTGTCCAATTGGAAATCGAATCCCATTATTTCAACACTTCAACGAAAAAAACTGAATTTATTTTGTCTTTAGCATTAATTATATCCTGAGGAAAAGTGCATCCTGTTTAAGGACAAAAGGGTTCATTAAATAAAGAATATTTGCCCAGAAATAAGTGGGCAAAATTGTGAGGACATAATAAAAAATTAGAAACTGTTAAACAGGGGAGTTCTTTTAATAATTAGCTCAATAATGAATGTGATGGACAATTGTTATAAATCTTTTCGAAGAAAGATTTATCTCTTTTTACTTCATTTACCTGTTTATTTCTTTGATAATTCTCCAATAAATGTTGTGAACGAAAAGGAAGACACAAAAATAAAGAGTTCTAAAAAGAAGTGGTGTTATTAACAAGTATGAATTCGAATTCTTCAGTGTGAAAATATTGATCATTTTTCAAAAAGAATGGGCGAAAATGATTTTTTTTTACTTCATTTCGTCATATTGCAGGTTCAAACTGTCATATTTTCGAATTAAAACGGCAGAGAAAAAATAGAAATAAAGAAGTAAATAAATTTTTGAAAACTTGTATTTTTCATTTAACACTTTATTTAAATTAAATTTTAAATTTTTAAAAAGTGCTTAACCACTCTGTGAACTGTTCTCATGGAAATATTTAACCCTAATACTTTTGTACTTGTACTTGTAAAGTATATTTGGTTGTGACATCTCACTCGTTCTTCCTCTAACATAACCTCTGTGTTCTTTAACGGCCACGATTAATGGCAAATCTTTACCAACCCAAATCCAAGAAGTGAAACGAAGCATAGATGCAAATAAGATAACCTTTAAAAGGATAGAAGTTTTAGCGGGCGGAATGGCAATTTAGAGAAAGTTCAGTTCTGAGAAGTGTTGATCAACGGCTTATCTAGAATCCCGTAAAGCTCGCCATCTTAACCAAGGTACATACCATTGTACGACCCTTAGGAGAAATATTTGATTGGACGTTGAGTATTCAACCAAGGTAGGAAGTTATATTCCCTGAACGCGAATATATTATTGAGTTTGGGAGATTAGGCGGATATAATATAATTATATTGATAAGTGATCTAATTGCGCGATTTGTGTTAATTAAGACTACGTGTTTTGGTTTATTCCACTTAATATGTTTGTTCGATATCTAAGTATCTAAGTTAAATTTTAATAAAGTCATATTAAATTTAAAATGTCTCATCATTTCGAGAATCCCACACCTCTAACTTACTGAAACCCCACGATATGGTCATCGAAGGACGGCCATGTCGCATGGTTACTTATTTATTTATTACTGAAAGAGAATTTTCACAACTGCATCAAAAAACATTAAATTTCATGGAAATTTTTAGCAAAATTTTCGTATTAAAAATTTAAATTATTCCATATTGAAATATATTACATTGTATTAAAATTGAGAAAAATCTGCATTACTGCATAAAAATATCTTAATATATAAGATTTAGTTTTATTTAACAAAGTAAAACAGTCATGTAACTTATAGAATAATACACTTAACTTTTCATACGTTAACAAAAATTTTAGCTTGCAGTTTAGTTTCTTGTTAGATTAAAAATTATTAAGCTCCTAATCTAATAATATTTTTTCTATGTGGGAATTTCGTTTCTATTTCTATATGAAATTGTTTTAAATGTGTTGGAACAAAGAAAGATAAAACAAAGGAATAAGCTGTAATAAAGCAGGCCTTATTAGCAGTAAATTATCTTTTTTTGAAAATAAATAATTTTAAAGCAAGCAACTATCCTTTAGTTCAGGCCAAACGTATTTACGGCTCGTAGTTTTCTCTTTAATGCCTTAGCACAGCATTAAAGAAAGATAATACAAAAATATGCTGTAATAAAACATGTCTTATTGCATGTAAATTATCTTGTTTTAAAAATAGTTAATTTTAAAATAAGCAACTATTAGTTAGTTGAGGTCAAACGTATTTGCATCTCGTAATTTTCTCATTAATGCTGTAGCACTACATTGACTCAGAATGATCGTATATGTTCTGCCAAGTTATTGCTATAAAATATTTCGAATCTTTTATTTTTTATACATGTAAGCTGTACATCTGAGCCGGCTGGGTGACTTAGTTGGCTTGTCCCCCACCTTCTGCACCTAAGGTTGCGGGTTCGACCCCGGCCCAAGTCGATGGATTTTCATGATGCAGAAAATCGACAGCGTCCATGTCGTATCATTATGTGACATGTTAAAAATTCCTTGAGTGCCTGTTTGTCTTGGGTACTTTCAGCAAAATTAAATTCCTCGAACAAGCTTGCATAGTCAGAACTCAGGCGTCTCCCTCTGTGAAAAATTGGGCATCAATTGTTATCACCTATATGGTGCCACACTAAAAAGCGATACCAGCTCCTGGGGAATATACTAGGTTTGCAATGGTAAAAATACCAATCCCAACTCAATTGGAAAAAAAGCAGCACATCTTCAATACACACAATTTAAGATTTAGAATTTGCTGTTATCGTATTGATAATGCTTCTGAGTTCTTATTCTTAAATTATATCACGTTTAATTTAAGAAATACAAATGTAGTAAGAACGTATGAGAATAATACAATATTTCAATCGCTTCATGTAATAGTTAGGCAAAAACTATAAATAAATCCTACAAGTAAATAATTATTGTGGTAGTTTATTCACCGCCATTTAGTTCATGTACATTCTTTTGAAATGAACTTTTGAAATGTAATATGATTTAATTCTAGTAACGAAACTGTATCAATTTTTTTTCTGTCAGTACGGTTTTCAATAAAAATGTACCGCACTTGCAAAAAAATTTATTGGATGATACTTTTTAGATGGTTTTATATTTCGCGGAAGTATTTGTTGTATATTTTATCCATTCCTATCTTGATTTCAAACGTCCTAAGCATTGTACGAGAATTAAGTTTTCCTATCAAGGAACTTAAGACTTCAAGCATTTATTTAAAGCTATGATTATTAATATAAGAACAAATCGAAATTCCAGAAATTTTTAAATGAATGTAATAGTATGTTCTTTTTCTAAAATTACCTTTGCTAAAAAATTATATAAACGCTTTTTGTGGTTTTTTTCAAAAAAATCGTATTATTGTGCATATTATCAACTTTTGAAAAGTATACCTATTCTTCATTTTGAAACTGAAAAAGTCTCATCGCTAAATCACACACCCGTGTTTCTACCTATTAAAATAAAAATTATACTTTGATTAATTTCAGCATTCTGTTAAAGAAAATTTTACATTTTTTTGTAACGATGTTAACCAATGTAACTAGTTAATTTTATCCTCTTCAGTGGACCAGCTTAAGATGCCTTTTACTGGATAAACAGGAGAATTATTAATTTAAAACCAGGACCAATCAACAGTGAAGATTGTCTGCACAACCAGTGAACGTGATCCTGCAGCTCATTCAATTGCAGTGAAATACGTTAAACACGAAACCCTTAAGACGTTACATTGGTTAACACGAAATAAGGAAACAGACCCGACAAACTATTATGTATTTACGAGCATTTTTCTATTAACAAGAGATGAAAATCGCTTAACACGAAAATATTTCCCTTCTGGGAATAAACAAAATACGAAACACGCCAGTCATTTAATGAAATCTTTGAGAGAGCTTATGTATTATTGAACTGTCCAACTGTATCATCGGAAGAATTCGCTGAAGTAGATGATAATAATGTGTTGAACAGTCACAGTTATGAAAAAGAGATTTTGGAGTGAGTTCGAAGCTCAAAAATACATTGATTCAGATTCTGCCGACGAAAATGAAAAGAGTAATGCGATTTCTGTTCGCACGTCCTCCGAAATGGAGAACCCCAAGGAAAGTGTACATAGTTATTTAGATGATCTTTCAAGTGGTGAAACGAATAACAAAACGGAAAACATCGAGCAATTTGTTGCTAAATATACAATACAAAGAAAAATATCAAATTATTTTCCTAAAACTCAATAAATGTTTTATTTTTCCTTTTCAAAAAACTTTAAAGTTTTGTATTAAACTTTATTACATTCAAGTGAATTTTTTTGTTAGGCTAATTTTTATTGAATACATACATGTACATATTTAGGTAAATAAAATGTACTCCAAAAAACTTAATTTTGTTAAGTGTATATTTTTTCCCAAATATCCTTTTCCACAAAATTCTTTTAACTCTAAAAAATATTTCTATCTCCCCCCAGTTACGTGTTATGCGATTTTCACTGTATTTTTACCTTTTGCGCAACCATTTTAATCACAAAAAGTAGCATTCCCCTACACAAGTTCCGACCCCATGCTTCATATTTGATTGATCGATTATTAATAACGCATTAAAAAATAACAGAAAAGCTAATTTCAATGAGATCCCTTAAATTTGAACCAATGTAAAGGGACGAAGTATCACCAAAGTGATACCACACTCTTATAATCAATACCAATCGACATCAACGGTTTAATATAAAAGAATCAGTTGAAGCAATTTCTTATTGAACAAAAAAAGTTTATTTCTTCTTTTTGCCGATAAAAAAAAAGATTATGCTTTTTTTTTCAATTACTATTATAAATTCACACTCTTTATATATATATATATATATATATTAATAAAATACTTTTTATTCATCCACTCAAGTTCAAATACATTTTTTTAAACTTGCAGTGAATGGCACTTGAAGCTAATACAGTTTTTCAAATATTCATTCGTTAATTAATGAATAATTAATGAATAAATAGTAAAAACAAAAATAATAGTCCAACACCATATATAAAGAGGAATATCGTTCGCTGTATCCCTGCAAAGTAATGGATAGCACATTGGACTTCTAATCCGAAGATCGTGAGTTCAAATCCCAACTCGGGTGGCCTAGTTTCTGAGAATGAGTTTTCTTTTACTACACTATTTTATCGGAATAATTAAATTTAATTAATGAATAAAAAATAATAACAAAAATAATGTTCCAACACCCTATATATAGAAAGGAAAAGGGAAAATTGCTAGGAAAATCGCTTTCCATTTTGCCACTTAATATTATGATTCTGTCATATGTATATACATATTTATATTGATTGTAATTATTTAATGAAAAGTAACTAAAATAAACTTTCCCTTTGTTGACGTAAGAAGGAATTGACTTATATATATATATATATATATATATATATATATATATATTATATATATTACTTGTTTGGTATTAGTAATACAATTTTTAGTAAAGTTGTTGTTCTTGTATTAGATTTATATCAAATCAAATTTTATATAATGTATTTATATAATTACCATGGAATTAAATACAGTTTCAATAAATATCCAAAACACAATAGCGTGCTGTTCTATTGTTATGAATCTTTCCATATTTTTTTTTACCTGAGTATTTTTACCGATATTAAATTGCCATTTTCTATCTGACAAACTTAACTTAACGATAATTTACAAATGTTTTATCAATTATCTCATTATCTCACTCCAGTAAAGCCATTAATGATGAAAAGTATTTTACTTATCTCACAAGGGAGAAACCAAATATAACGCATCTTTCATCTCCGCTTCTCAATATTTTTCCAAAGAGATAAAAAAAAAGATAATCAAACCACAAGTGCATTAACGTACACAACAATAAAAAAACTTTTCCACATTTCAGAAAATGAGTTAAGCTACATTAAAGCCAGCTCATAATGAAAACTTTTCTTTTTCTTAGGAGTTTCATTATTGTTGTCATTCTGAATGAAAACTTCACGAAGACGAAGCACAAGAGACTAGAAAAGCAAGGCAACAGCTTGTGAAACAATATTCACAATGTTGTAAAAGTAACTAATTTAGATAAGAGAGATCCCTGCTGCGCTGACGGTGGGCACAACCATGGCACCTTTTTGAGGAAACGCGGAATTAATTACATTATTTGTGCTTTAGTCTCCTAAGCATTGATATAATTTAATAAGTACTGACGGCTGAATAAATTATTCATCCAAAGATAGTTCCACAGGTATTATGTTAAAAGATTCTTTTCGTCATAAAGATCCTCCATGGATTTAATAAATATGATGAGAGAAAAGTGACGGGGAAAACATGTTACATCAAAAATATTGATTTAATTTGTTTTTAGAGATGTGCGTTTCTGTTATCATATCCGAAGGCACTAGACGCTTCGAAAATCTAGATTTATTGAATAATCTTTTTCGTTTATGGGGCGATTGAATTATTCGTGGAAGTATTTGTTTATTATCAAGAACATTTCTTTCACAGGTTACGTTTATGATTTAATATAGCTAAAGAGCTATTTGTGAGTTTAAAGTAATATGAGTCCATCTTTTTCATCTTCGATCTCTCATTTATATGTCTCAACATAATAACAAACAATAGTTTTGTTTGGAAGATTAATTTTGTTTATTTCCTGAAACCATTAAAAATTATGTTCTCTTGCTTTAATACTATGTTTTTAAATTTTTTTTCTAATGGGGTTGAGGATTGGAGTTTTACCATTGCAGACCTGGTAGATACCCTAGGAGCTGGTATCTCTTTTTAGTACGGCACCATATGGGCGGATACCAATCGCCGCAGGTAAAATTTTGACGCCTAATTTCCTCCCTAGAGAGACGACCTGAGCTCTGAGGATGCGAACTTTGTTCTAGGAATTAACTTTTGCCGAGAGCACCCAAGCTAAACAGGCACTCAAGGAATTTTTTACATGCCCCATAATCATACGACATGGGAGGCTGTCGGTTTTTTGCATCATGAAAATCCACCTTGGGCCGAAGTCGGCACAACCTTCGGTGCAGAAGGCCAGTGACAAACAAACCACGCCACTCAGCCGGCATTTTTGTAATGTTGAGAAACAAGATCTACATTTACTAAAGGATAACCTTATTTTTCTTTTTCAACTGCTTATGCAATTCGACTAAAATGTACCCAAGAATAATTCACTTTTACAGTAAAAATAATATTGTTTCCTCTTTTATATGTGTACAGTTATTAAAATAAAAAAAATCAAATTTATAACTGTATATTTGCGGTCCGACTTATATATCGGCACACAATAAATAAAATAACAAACCGACGCAGAATAAAAATAAGATATGCGAAATTCACTAACCTTTTTTTAAAAATTATTCTCTCGTTTTATTAATTAATTTATTTATTTTGCTATTATTAAATAAAATGTGTACATTCATATATTTCGAATGTATTTATTAAATTTTTCTTGAAAATTAAAAATATGCTGCCCTCAACTTGATATGAAATAATATTTGCGGCCCGTAGTATTATATGAGTTTGAAATACCTGTTGTACACCTTCAAATATAAGCGTGTAACTTATGCATTATTAACTGAATACTAACTGTTCGAAGCAACAGAAACGACCTCCCGACTTCAGTTCGGGCCAAATGATGAATAAATGTAGTCGCAATGAAAAACCGTACATGTTGCATGTACATGTACATTTTATTATGATATTTGTTGACCGTGTATCCGTAAATAAACCAAACCCAAAGAAAGAAATAATTGTTTCACTAAACAGGGATTTCACTGAACGCCGTGTGAGTGAGCGGATGAATATTAACGCCGCCCTATCCAGCTACTCGATGGCTTTTGGGGGCAGACCTCGTAGTTTTAATCCATGGTCAAGTGACGAGGACGACCCCTGAGCTGGAATCTGTCTCATCTAATTTCCACACCCCACCAACAGGAGGACGTTTATGTTCTCGACCGATTTAAAGTGCATTGCCCCAAACATGGTGGGTCTTCAGTGGTACTAGGCCGACGGCCACGAGTCCATTACCTTGACCACTATGAGTCCGTTATGAGGACTATCGCGGCCTCATTGAAAGCCGAATCTACCATAATTGGTTTAAGTTTAACACATCCAACGATCTATAAACGTATATATTTAACATATAGAATCAGGCCCAATTAATTATTAGATGCATGAAATTTTTATTCAAAAAATTTAATGCTTTTATTATACGATGATATTGCATACGATAATCCGCAAAATTTCCTATGATTAAAATTGCTTTTCTTGAAAGGTACAAAATGTTTTCATTACATATAAATTTTTGAATGATAAATGATCTCTTAAATTTAGATTTGAAATTCAAACTTATCAGAAATTTTTGCTAACTTAATTCATAATATGTAAATAAATTAACTTTTTGAAAAATGTGTCCTTTTTGTATTTGCACCGACATATTTATTCTTAATCAAAAATATTTAGTATCATATAAATCATATTTGATTAAATTCATTTAAAATATTGTTACTTTACTTTATTGTCCATTTACTTTTGAAATAAGATGTATAATGGACAGGAAATGATTTATTTTTTCTGTTTTTTTCAACCATTAGGAAAAAATAATCAAAGTATTATTTCCAAATATTTGTAATTGATTTCCCTGTGCTTTGATTATGCATTTTATCGTGTAATTTCTTTAATTAGAGAAAAATAACAACTGGAAAAACATTTAATATACATTTACTAACTTTGCACGATTTTTTGTCGTTTTTGAAACATCATCCAGTTTATTGTGTAAACAATTTTTCCACTTTTTGCTGTGTACTAATTTTATTAAATATCAACGAGTGTTTCTGAAATTTTCGAATTTTAGAGAGTATAATATGCTTCAAAATATTGGCTATGCCTTAAATACATCGTGTAATCGTGTCTTTTTTTTCTTCCAATGTGGTGGAATAAAATTCATAATTCAAAAAACAAATCCCTTCCAATCCATAAACAATCCCATGTCTTTATTTAACATACTTTATTAACCAATTCAGTAACACGCCCCTATTATTTGATAAAAAGAATCGTACACAAAGTTATTCAGAAATATGGTCGTGATGCTAGCAATCTTTTCCATCTCACAAATCACAGTGGTTTCCCTTATCGAAACGATACCCATTTGCCAAACCTTTGCAGCATCCCTTATCTTCGGGAGGGTCCTTCACTCCGTGACCCCTGCTAATCCCTGGCCTCTCTCCCCTGAGATGATAGATGGTGTTTGTTGGCATATGGAGCGTCACCAAAACCCTAACGTCATCACTCAATCCTGGATGTCAGTTCGTGTCGATCGATGTGCGGACGAGCAATGTTATTTCTTTTGGAGCAGCGCTCTTTACATACTTCTCAGGGATGGATTCATCGATGGGCAGATATTGATTTTTATTTCTGTATGAATAATAAATTATAATCTTTAAGGGGTGTTAGTTCAATAGTTACGAAACATATGCTAATGAGCAGAGCCCAAATGAGAAGTGAAAGAAAAATTTGATTTTTAGGTTGAAAAGAATTTTCTTGTATTAAAATCATACTTTGATTTTATTAAAGAATAGAGAGGAGCATGTATAAATATAGTAATTACAGTACCGCAGAGATTCGCAAAGTGTGGGGCGCCTCCTCCCTAAGAGGTCATGATAACTCCGCGAAGGGGGCGCGAGCATGTCAAAAATAAAAAAAAAATTACAAATTATTATTTTACTGAAATGAAGCAATTCAAAATACATTCTGACATAATAAAAAAAAACCGTTACATAAATTTTTTAATCTGTTCCAATTTAAAAATTAAAAAGGAAAAGTAGCTTAATACTTATCCTATTACTTAAAAGGTAACTTACTTAAAATACGAGTATCTATTACTTAATTAGCGTATACAATATTGAATACTTATTTTGAAAATTGGTTTTTAAGGTTGTATTGTAGCTTTAGTTGCAAAGGTGCATTATTATTGCATTCAATACATTGCTATTGCATGGGGAGGGGGGTGCTAAGAAAATTATGATTGAAATCTGGGTTGTCAATATGGAAGTTTGAGAAGCTCTGCAGTACCATCAAATCCAGTGTATAAGCCTGCTGTTTTAACACAAAAAATAAGCTCGCAATATACGGATGCGCATTTTACTCCGGGTATAAAAAGGAGAGTTTTAAAAATAATAGAAATGATGAGCATAGAAAACAAATTAGACTTCTGCATGTATCTAAATACCGTTTATGTAAAAGAAATAATATTCCTTATGAACTCAAATGGTTGTAGTTCTAGTAGTATACTATTTTTTTTAAAGCTTGAAATAATTTCTCGAATAAATAACTTCAAAACAAAAAGTATTGTGCACGTAAGTTTCAGGTTTCTTAACAAAAAGGATGCGCGTTAGACGGTGAATATACCTAAAATTTAAAAATTACAGCTTGAAAGTATAGGTGCGCTACCTATACGGCTTCCTGCATCTTTAATAAGGATAATAAGTTCAGATAATGGAATGCCAGTTCAGATTCAGTTTTTTCTTTCTGAAGAGACTCATTCCAAACAGTCCACCTACATTTAGAAGTTTGAATTTAAGAATTGAAAGTTCTAAAATAAAGATATTTTATTAGTAACTCTTCTATGACATAAGATTTAAGTAAGTCTTTTTTCTCCATTTTATCTATTTTATAATTGAGATTTCCAATACCAAAATATTAATATTATGAATAGGGGTATAATTATGATTTTCTTCCGTTACCAGCTGTCGTAGTTGTGTAAAACTTCTCATCACAAATTTGTCATGAACTATATATATATTTCTTTCTCTTCTTTTGTGAGTTTCAGGAATATATAGTTTTATTCAGTTACGTCACTTATACTTCTAAGATCATTCTAATTAAGGTTCAAAACTGAGTCAAGTATTAATTATTTTAATGTTATTTAATCGTAGAAAAAGGCTTGCTCTTCATTTCTTGCATTTGATCATACTTGGAGATAATTCTGCTAACAGAGTCATAAGTTATATAATGTTTGATATAAGTGTATTACTTTAATACATTGCTTCTCAAGCTTTCAATATTTGCGACCCAATATTCAATCATAATTTTCATCGCCCCCTCCTCCATACAGATAACACTACATCGAATTCAATAATACTTACTTTGACCCTAAAGCTACAATACGACTTTAACCTCTTAAGCTCCACTGGCGTATATATACGTCCTGCTGAACCGATGAGTTAAATGCCCGGCGTAACAATACGTCTTTCCGAATTAAGATTTTTTATGTGCACTGCTATCCATAATATTATTCCGAAGGATTTGGAATGCAAAAAAGGACCTTGACATTGTTTGCAAAGGATTTACTTATATCAAAGAATTTCCTTATTTATTACTTTTCTTCACACTCACATCCCACAAGAGATCACATACGCACGCCTACGTGGTGGAAAACGGAGGCATTAGAGAGCGAATCGCGTAGCTTTTAATCAGGAGGCAAGAGGTTATATATAATCCGTACATATTATCAAGATAAGGGTTAATTTTTGTATATAATTTTATATATGACAAGCCCATGGATTCACTGGTAATTATTAAACTTGTTCTTTAAGGTCGTATCACCGTATATTTTTCATGCGAATTTTCGTCCAATTTTGGCCCAATCTGAGGGGGAAGGGGTTTCCGAAACAAAACGACACGCTCTGACGTCGCTGCGCTCTATTCCCCATTGAAAAAATTTCTCGCCGATTTTTCTGCTTCGGGAAAAAGAACATCCCAAAAATTATTTCTTTCTTTTTTCGCTTGGCAATTGTTGGGGGGTGTAAACTAAAAAAGAGCACCATTCTATTTAAAATATTATACGGTTTAAAATATTAAACACCATTAAAATATTATATGGCATATCTGAAGTGTTAGACGAAACCGGGCCTCCATCTTTTTTTTATGACGTAAGGCGCCGAAGAACCCCGGTAATTTAAGAAATTTTTTTTGGAACAACTTTTTGAGCCGCTAGAAAAAATTGTTCAAAGGTTCTATGGCAACTGAGTAAAAAATTTCACAATGAAAAAAAAATTGCGAAACGGGGACGTGTGTCGGCCTTTAGTATTGTTAAATTAATTATAAAATACGTTGTGCAGTACTGATGCATTTATTAGTGTATTATATCAGTATAAATGTTAATTTTATTTTTTTATTATGTCAGGACGTATATTGTTTGTTTACATTCAGCAAACTAATAATTTTTTTACATGATCTTTTGCTTTCCACCTTTCAATATGCTCGCACCCCCTCGTAGAGTTATCCCGTCCCCCTAGGGGGCACACCCCTCAGTTTGAGAAATGCTGCTTTTATATTTTTATAGCTAAAAGGTATACTATCAGTTACTCCTGGAGGTTCAAAGATCAGTAAAGCATTGATTATTTTAATGTTATTTAATCATAGAAAAATATTTGGTGTTAATTTTTTTAATTTGATCCTACTTATCTTGTCAAAATATTACAACAGATAATTTCGTAATAAACTTTAAGATTGCATAGAATAAATAATTACTTGATGAAATTTATTATTTAACAATTTTTAACTAAAATTCAGTAGCTTTCAAAATGACCTTCCCTGAGTGCTTAACATTTTGATCAAACTACTTATTCCGTTCGGGTAAATTAGATTATTCACGCTTGTACAGAAACAGCATTAAATGAGCACTTTGTTTGGTTAATAAATAGAAAGTTTATTTCCCCTACAACGTTTTAATAAGGATATGCAGGGAAGGAAATTCACAAACTTCAAGAAAAAGTCATCAATGTTCTTTAAATCAGAGACGTACACAAAGGTGACAGGGATTCAAAAACCCTTAACTTAAGCCAGTGCTTCCCAAAGTTTCAATATTTGCGACCCAATATTCAATCATAATTTTCATCTCGCCGCTCCCTCTCCATACAATAATAATGTATTGAATTCAATAGTACTATATTTTGACGCTAAAGCTACACTACTACGTTAACCTCTTAAGTGCCACCCGAGTACATGAGCGTCTCGCTCAGCAAAAGCGATAATTGCTCCGGACGTATATATACGTCTTTTCGAAGTACGAGTCTTTTCTGTGCACTGTAAGCAATAAAAATATTCTGAAGGTTTTGGAATGCAATAAAAGGATCTTGACAGTGTCTGTGGAAGATTTACTAATTTCAGAGGATCTACTTATTTTTTTATTCCTTTTCTTCCTCCCCCTTTCCCCAATACATCACACACGCACGCCTACGAGGGAAACGTTGGAATTGGGGAGCGAATCACGTAGCTTTTAATCGGCAGTTAAGGGATTAATTACAAACTGTGCAAATTATCAAAGTAAGTGTTACTTTTTACATTTAATTTTATATATGATAAGCCCATAGAGTTACTTGTAATTATTAAACTTGTTTTTAACTTAGTATTGTGTTTGAATTAATGATAAAATACATAATGCAGTACTGATACGTTTATAAGTGTATTATATCAGTGATGATGGTTATTTTATTTTTTTCTTATGTCAGAATGCATTTTGTTTGTTCACTTTCATTAAATCAATAATTTATTAAAATCTTTTGGTTCCGACTTTTCAATCTGCTCACACACCCCTGGTTGTGTGCTCTCCACAGTTTGAGAAACGCTGCTTTAGGTCAATAAATCAATAAATTTTTTAATTTTTAGCTTAAAGATTACGCCTTGGTGTTTTTATCTCTGTTTTTTGAAAATATAACCTCCTTTTTTTAAAAATAGTTGATTCCGCCATTGTTAAACCCCCCATCAATATTGTTACGAATTTTTTGAAATAGTTTTATATAATTTTGTATATTTGGGTGTTTAATTTCATTTTTTATTTACCCCTATGTTATGTTTTTTTTCCCTTTTTAAAATTGTACCCCTTCAAAAGAAGCCGCCCCCTTTTCGTTATAATGGCGATTCAATGAGAACTTGGGGAAATCTTGGCGGTAGAGCCAAGTTTGGCATCATTTTGGCAACCCCCGGGGGCCAATTTGGCGACCATTTTTGGGGTCATTTTTCGACCATGTTGGTGAGTTCGGAACCCTCTGGAATCTTTTAGAAAGTAGTAGGGTCTCTCCACTAGTGTTACGTTCAATGACACGAGCGGTTAATTTTCTGGAAATTTCTGTCGCGCCTATAAGAAAAGATGCTCGCCGGTACGGCGATAAGCCCCCATTTCAACAAGTGAAGAGTGGGAAAATTGTTTTGACCTACTTAACCGGCTGGGGCCCATGAATAATATGTTTTTATACGTGTATTTTAAAAAACCGGCAATTGTGTTTGGGGGGCTTTTTGGGGTGAAGAACCTTCAGAGATTTACTCTGTGAATATTTCTGCTGAATCCTGTATTTAAAGGATTAGATTTTTGATAATAAATTCGCATCGCTCTTAAAGAACTGTTTATTTTCTTTGAGATTGTTTTGCATAAAATCCCCGAACCCTCGGATCTACTTAACAATATGATTTTCGCAAAATCTTAAAAAGCTGAACGAAGCAAACTTAAGCAATACAGCATTTTTAGAAAATATGTATAAAAACAAAATTTAATTCAGCTTCCAACTAATCAATTATATTGCAGACTTCAATTAAAAAGACAAAATAAAATCAAAAGATTATACACATATTCGTATCAATTTATAGTTATTCAACAAATATTTTTTTTAATTTAACGATTAAGGCCTTATTATAAACTTCAATTCTTCACACTCCAATGAAGAATCAGCTTTTTAAATATCAAAGGTGTTTTTGACATTTTTTCATAAATAAAAATAACAAATTTAAGAAAAAATTTATTTCAAAAATTTTGAGAAAATCTTTCGAGCAAACAATGACAACAAAACTTCTCAAAAGTGGACATTTGTTTTGGCTCGTGCCAAATTTGGAAGCCCAGGATAACAGAAAGCCGCACCTTTTTAGAATGATTGCGTTCATTATTTTACTTTGTATCCCAGAAAAGGTATAAATTGTACCGTAAAAATCAATAAATATAGATTAGATAAAACAGTGCAGACTTATTCAACTTATTTATTACGCTAATATCATATAATCTATCGTATTTAGAAAGCGTATTTAGTTTTAGAATCAGTTTAATAAGACAAATATACTCCATCACCTGTTCTGAATATCTATGAGGGCAGCAATTTGCCCACCCTTGGCTTAGTACAAGGATCGGCCACCTTTCAGCTGCAGCGTGCCAAACCAATTTACCAATATGGCTCAGTGTGCCATACAGCAGGATATTTTTGAAACAGTTTGATTCCCGCGATAAAGCATAGAGAGTTAGAGAATAGAGGTCAATAAAATATAGATTTACAGTTTTAATATATATTAATTTTGCATCATTTAAAGATATTTCTTAACATAAAAATAAACAGCATAAAATATAACTATTTCTTAAACAAAAATGACAAAAATTAAACTGTACATATATATATTTTTAAACATATTTATTAAAATAAGAAATAGACAACATAAAATATAAGTATTTCCCTTCGCGTTACAGCTAAATAAAAAGATAAATTAAAATTTTAAAGTGAACGCAGTTCTTGCACACCCCTTTACTTTCATATAGTTAAATCAGGGGTATAATGTGTGACTTTGAGTTTGACGTTTTTAAGTGTTGAGTTGTTAAAGAATTTCTTTGTGGACTCGAAATATTTTACATATAGGAAACATGTTTCACTTATAGATATGTAGAACTAACAGCGAAAAGCAAAGTACATACAATTTTCTCTTTCAAACAATTAAATCTCTCCGACAATGACATTCAATAATTTATAAAATAGCTGTAAGTTTACCTTTAGAGTTTTATCTTTCAGATTTTTTTCGTAATTCCGAAAATGTCCATAATTCTGAAGATTTTTCTTAAATAAGGTCCATTACAAATTTTTCAACTCTTATCCACTCAAAAATTGACAAATTTGTAGAGTAGTGCAGAGCGCCACTGAGAATTGCACCATTTGCCACATGTGACATCCCTGCCATAACTTGCCAACCCCTGGCCAGGAGCGGATCTAGGGCCGGACAAACCGGACCCCTGCACGGGGCGGCAAATTTTAAGGGCGGCATTTGAATCGAAATTGAAAAATATTGTTTTATGTCACAAAAAAAAAATTGATATATTTTCTGAAATATTATTGGGTGTAAGTTTGGTGTTTCGTTTAACGTATCTTATTTCCTTAATTTGTACTCTGCGTGTTTAATGTCAGTTTTCTTTTATATTGAAACTTGAAGGGTTCGAGGTGGGAGTATATCTTAAATCATGAAATTTAATATGTTTACACATCTTTCAATAGTAACTTTCTCCTCATCCAGGAGTGGGGTCACAATGGACATTCCTTTCACTCATATGATGTCCGGTGTCAACTATCAAAAAGGGGACAAGGGTAATAAGAGTTTTTAGTAGATAGAGAGCTACAGGAATTCTTTTATTTTAGTCTTGAGTGTAGTTCCTATGAATTAAAATAAACGCTTATGAGATCCCCACTATCAGCTGACTCTTTTTCGAATAAATTGGCCTGCTGAAACGGACTACTTTTTTCTTACATTCTACTCGTTTGAAATAATAGCAGAATTATGTGCTTAATTTCGAATTATTTTTTTAAGATTTAATATATATATATATATATATATATATATATATATATATATATTATATATATATATATATATATATATATATATATATATATTATATTGATAAGCTGCTATTTTCTTCGCAAGAATTATTCGTTTTATATGTGTGTATCTATGTGAACAATTTATCTTTCTTTTTTTATTATTTTTTTGCTTTGGTGAGAGGGGCATTTTCCATTTTTGTCTGGGGCGGCAAAACTGCTAGAGCCGGCCCTGCCTTGGCTTAGTATATACTTCTTCGCAGCTATGTTTCTTTACTTTTATAATATGTCATCAATCATTCAAACAAAAATTATCGGAATTTTCAGAAATTTTATTTGAATTTATTTAAAAACTAAGGAGATACTAAGTTTTCAAATATATATATACTATATATATATATTATGGATAAGACAGTTGTAACGAGTTGTTGCAGAACATATAAACATGCATTTCACTCTTTGTTAGTCTTTCTACGTCAAAAGATCTGGTATTAATCCCTCGATCCATCAAACTCCACAGCTGGTAAAACACATTTAGATAAGCATCGTAACTGTGCCATTGACCGTTCTCAGAGATACGCACATTAAGATTTACTGCGTTAGCAAGCCATCCATTCAATAATACTCGAGTGAAACATAACATATCCGAAGTCCCCCGTCACCAGATGCTACAACAACTAATGTTCTTGTAACATTTATGGGAACATATACCTCCACTCTAAATCCAGACACATATCAGGATAGTAGCTTTATTTGATAGACATATGCTACGGTGTGTGTTACTTTTACAACAACCTTGTAAATACCAATTGTTTGTATCTCTAACATTTTATTATGTAGCTGTTTTTGATATTTGTTAACATCTATTCTGTAACATTAAAACATAACAAAGCTCTTCATTCATTAGAAATCTCTTGAGTATTATGTTATTTTTATGGTATTTGTGTTAATAATGTTATACCTAAATGTTAAAAGCGTTAAAAATTTATTTCATGCAGTAGTGGATGATTATGAATGCTGTTATATTTTTCATATATATTACAGTGCGCTTAAATATATTTCCATTTTTCAACAAATAAAATATCATTTATTTAAAGCGTTAGTTAAGCATAGCCTTCTAGAATTGTTGTCATCTAACCCTG
>BMAV01020378.1:0-39666 GCA_019973955.1 Trichonephila inaurata madagascariensis | reverse complement strand
TAAAATAAATTTTGAGCCCCCCAATTTTGGATAAAATAATATTTAAAAAATAAAAAACCCCCCAAATGGGTGTAGTAGGAAGAGATGCGTGCCAGGGAAAATTTAAATTTTTTTCGCTTTATATAATTTTTTTAATGATTTTCGAAAAAAAATATTATGGAAAGGAAAATGGGTCATATTTTTCTGGTTCTATAAAGTTTTCACCCCGGAATCATTTTTCAAAAACGGAAGGGCAGCGTCCCTTAAAGCCCTTTTGGTTCCGATAGGTTCGGTAAAAAAAATTGTTTTTTGTAATTTTTTTGAAAAAACATAAAAAACAAAATTTTATAACTATAAAAATAAATGATGCTCTTTTTTTGAAAAAAAAAAAATTTTTTAGAAAATTTAGAAAAAAATTTTTTTTAAGTTAAAAAAAAACGTGATGAAAAAAAAAATTGCAATTATGAAATTTTTAACGTCTTTGATATACTTTGACCCCTCTGAATGAAAAAACCCCACGGATATAAAAATATTTTGAAATAAATTTTTTATTAGCATTTAAATTTGATGGCCATGATTTTTAAAATTTAAAAACACATGTTCTAACAAAAAACGGCTGTAAAAGGGGATTAAATGTGCTGTCTTAAAACCTGGGGGTTTTTTAACCACTCTGAAGGGGCCCAAAAAGCATATATTTAAAAATTTCTTGCATTTGATTGGTTTTTGGGGAAATATCCCGTTTTCGTGCACAAATTATCATGAAAAGTTCATTCTTAAAAAACGAATTAAAAATATTTTCTTAGTTAGATAAAGTAAATGCTATAAAAAAGAACTTAAAAAAATCTCTGTTTTTTTGATTAGTCTTCTTCCTAATAATTAATTTTTTTTTTTCCCCAATGACCCCCAAACCAAAAATCAAAACCTAAAAACACTTTTTTTAACCAGTGGAACCCTTAAACTTGGGTGCTCTTGGCAAAATTTAAATCCTAAGTTCAATTTTACTTCGTCTGAGTCGGCAGGGCGAATTACTTTGGGTTTTACCGCCTAATCAGGGTACAACCCCCGCTGGGGGCATAAATATGTTGCTATTTTTCGCGGGCCCAACATGAGGATAAATGGGGAGGGGGAAAAAATCTTTAAGACCAAGATAACATTAAAAAATTTTTAAAATGGGGAAAAATGGTTAAAATTTTTATAACCCCTTTTTAGGGTTTTTTATTTTTTTTTTTATATTTTTTTTTTTTATCACTAACCAAAATTAAACTTTTAAGTTTTAAAACCTTTCATTTTCTGCATCGGTAAACGGTTTTCATATGTTTAAACCAAAAATTGTAAAAAACTTAAAAAATTTCAAAAGTCCCTTTGAAACCCTTTGAAAATTACCGAAAAACCCATTTGCTTTTTGCAAAAATTATTCCCCAAAAAGCCTTTGACCCCTTTTTCTTGGGGGGGAAAACCCTTTGGGGAAAAAAGTGCCCATTAAATTTTGATTCCTGTTTAGTGGGTATTTTTTTTAAAACACTTTCTGAAAAATTTCCCAATTACGGCCCATGTTTTTTTTTTCATTCCCCAAAACAGTCAACCTCCAAATAGTTCGTTTTTTTTCGCTTCAAGTTATGAAAGATAGTTAAAATATTTTCCACCCATAAAATTTTGCTATACTATTGTCTTTTATCACAAACCTCCCCTTTTTAAATATGAAAAAATATCAATTCGTCCCTATACAACCCGACAAAAAAAGAAAAATTTGATATATTGGTTTTCTTGAAAAAAAATTTCCCACCTTTTTTTTTAAAACCCCCAATGTTCTTAAAAAAATTGAATTTCTCAAAGCAATGGGCCATGACCGGGCCACTTAAAAGGCTCGGTGGGCCACATGTGAACCCGGGCCGGGTTTAAAGTATCGCGGGTATATGGTGCCCAAATAAAAGTGATACCCCCCTGGGGAATGAACTAGGTCCCCCAAAGGTAAAAATACCAATACCACCCCCATTGGAAATATTCAGGGAAACGGGTTTTTTTCTTTTTTTCTGCGGCCTACCTAAAGCTAAACCTTGTTTGCTTGGCCCAAATTTCCCCTTTGATTTTTGACACCCTTGGCTAAAAGGTGTTTTCGGGGGGTGATTAAAAAAAAAAAAAACCATATAAAAACACCAGACATCCTTTTATTTTTAAAATTAAAATCTGTTAGGTATATATGCCCCAGGGGGTTAAAACCCCTGGAAACAACATCATTCATTTTGAAAATTAAAGTGCGAAATTGATGAATGAAACTTAAAAATTGGGGGGTTAAACATTTTTCATTTTTTTTTTCCCCGATAAATACTATGCTAGGCATCAAATAATTGGAAAAATGTACATTCGGAACATTCTATATATTTTTAAAAGTATGTAAAAAAAAAATGTGTAAATTTTTTATCTCAAAAAAAAAAACCCCAACCCACTTTCCCTAGAAATTCGTTCCCCCAAAAAAAAACTAAGTAATTTAAACGAAAGTATGTGTATGAATCGTTAATGCATGGGTTTTTTTTGACATTAAATAATTAAAACCCCCTTTTTACAGCTTTTATTTCCCTGTTCTCCCACCCATAGATTCAATATTTGGCCTTGGTTCTTTCAATCTTTGATGAACTATGACTAATGATGCTTTCATTTTCTGCCAGCAGGGCGTTTCTATTCAACTCATCTTGGCAACCGTATCTTATAATGAAACAAAACCAATGCCTTTTTTTTGGCCTTAAAATTATTGATTTTTATAAAGTAATGATCATCTTATCGGTTTAGGGGTTTAAAAATTTTAAAATATGAGTGTCTTTTGATCGATATTTTATACATTCGAGATTAAAAAAATAGTACAAAAAAGAAAATAAATGGAATTTTAATTGCATTTGTAAATAGTTAAAACTATGTACAGAAAAAAATAAATTTTATTTTATTTTTTCTTTTAATATTAATTTATTTTCTCTCCTTCTTCTTTATAAAATATATTACTTTTCTTGCTAAATCAATTTTTGATATATGAAATTTTGAAAAATAAGCTCGGCGTTAAATAATAATTTATTACGATATTCTGTTTCAAGTGACATGAAAAGCTATAGAATTTTTAAGTGATTAATAATGTTTCTGAATTTATCGGTGTTATTTCCGTGAGATAACATTGAATTTAATTACTTTTACTTTTCAATTTTTCAGAATGTATTATGTAAATTTTAAAGAAAATTCTTTTTTCTGATTAAAAAAAATTTGGGTAAAAATTTTTTTATTTATTTTACCCGTAAATTATCGCCCGGGTTATTTTATCGACTTTATTTCAAAAGGAATTTGGAGATTTATGGTAATAGAAAACGTCTGCAGAAACGATAATTAAATTTATAGATTTTAAGAATTCTAGTATTTTAAAGCATAATTGATAAAAACCCTTTACTAAAAACAAAAATTTTTTTTGATTAAAAATTATTTAAAATAAAAAACCCAAATTCTCTCTGAATATATTCAGTGGTCCTCAAAAGTATTCGTACATTTACAATTTTTAATAAAATTTAATGTTTTCGACTAATAAAAATTAATACATCGGAATTGTAATTTTTTTAGAACATCTGCAACTTGTTCTCATTGAAATAACGTAATCAATTTTTAAGGCATAATATAACTATTATTTTGATAAATTATTCCCAAAAAAAATTTCAAAATCATTTTCGAAAAAGGGTCTTCGTCCCTTTAAAAAAAATCTAAACATAGCTTTAAAAAAAATTTGTTTCTTTTTTAAATTTTGGGACTTAAAAAGGAATTTTTTAAATTTCCACAGCAACTTGTAACCCTTCTTGGTAAATTTCATGGGTTTTTTTTTTAATTTCTTCATCGATATTCCCTCCATTCTTTTGTGATTATTCTTTTTTACTTAATATTTTGTTGTTTTTATATTCATATTTCGTTTTTTTAAATTATTTTTCTCCCCAAATTATGCCCCAAACGGGGCCCCTTAAATAAATTTGGAGGTGTTTTCAAAATTTTGGGGGACATTTAAAAAAAAGATAACTTTGATAAAAACCCGCGCCCTTTTGTAGCAAAAGAGGCCGGGAGGTGTGTTCTTTTTTTCCACATAAATTCATGGAATTTCTTCACCCCTTCACCCCCTTCTCCCAAAACTATTAATCCCGTCGGAAAAAAAAATGGAAATTTTTCTTTTCACCCCAAACCAATTTGCTACCCAATTTAAATTTTTCCCCTTGCCCCAACCCCCAAAAAAAATTTTAAGTTGGAAAATAAAGAAAAGGGTTAAAATTTTCTTTTTTGGGGGGTGAAAAAATCGGCTTCAGGTTTTTTATTTGGTCCCCTTTTATGGTTTGTGATTAAAGGGGGCCTTTTTTTAAATTTTTTAAAGGGAAACAATTTTAAATTTGGAAAATGGGGATATTAAGCGACTTTTTTTAACTAGAAAATTGACCCCAAAACCAATGCTCTAAATCGACGCCACGGTTGTCTTTGAAGAGCCCCCAAAATTCTGAAAACCCCTCCTAAAATCACCGGATTTAAGCCTATTGAAATTTTTGGGGTAAAATTTGATTTTTAAAAAAAAAACCATGACATATAAAAAACCGGGAAAGAAAAAGCAATAATGACAAAGCATGGACGAACATCAATCAGAAATTAAAAAAACGATGAAACCCTATGTATGAATTTTAAAAAGTTGGGGGGAAACCAAAAAAGTATCTTACTAAGAAAAAAAATATTTTAAAAAAGGTTTTTGTTGGGGGGAGATTTTTTTTTTGTGTGGGGAGTGTACAAAGGGATTTTGGAAAAAAAAATTTTTAGTAGTTTTTAATTTTCAATTTTTCAAAAAAAAAGGGAAAATTTTATTTTTAAAAAATTGATTATTTTTCCCTTAAAAAAAATTTGCAGATATCTAAAAAAATTATGTTTGGGGGTTTTTTTTTGGGAAAAAATTATTAACACTTTTTGGGCCCTTAATATATTTCCCAAAAGGGTTTATTTTTTTTTGAAAGACCCACTACATCTCACTTCTTTTAAAAGATATAGTCAAAAAATAAAGATGAAAAATTTTAAATCACTATATGAAAATGATTCGTTAATGATAACGTATGAGAATTCTAAATGATACGTATGGGGGAAGGAATCTTTTAAATAAAAAACCCACCCTCTAAATGTAAGTTCAGGAGAAATGATTTTCAGATCTACACTTACTTAATAATAATATTTGAATCAGATTCTACTTAGAAATAGCTGAAATATATTTTTTTTCTTTAAAATTTTTAAAGATATTTTGCTTTAAGAAAGTCCGAAAAAAAAATTAAAAAATGATTTTTGGAAAAAAGATACCCAAACAGGGGGATACAAATTCAAAAAAAAAGTTTTCAAATCGATAACTGGTTTTATTCAGCCCCGGGGTTTTTTCATCTTTTTTTAACAGTTTTTTTATAATTTTTCACTTGATGTAATGGAATCTTCGGACTCGTTTTTTACCCATTTTAAAAAAGGTCAGATTATTTCAAAATTTTTTCACACTTGTCGGGGCCGTGACAATGCAACCCAATTTTTATAATTTTGGGTTCCATTGGGGCCAAAAAAGGATTTCAAAAATAAATTTTTAAAATTTTGCGAAAAAAGTTTCAAATTTAAAATCGTTTCCCGATTTGGGCTAATTCCGGGGTATGGGGACTAAAAAGGGCCCCCTCGCCGAAAGGTGCAACCCCCAAAAAAAAAACGCATTTTTAATACAAATAAAACAAAAAAAAAAGTGTTCTTTTTTGTGGAAAAGGGGGGATTTGGGGGGTTGCTTTCTTACCCATAATTTTTGCCAAAATTTTTCAAAATAAAATTAAAAAACTCGTGGGATGTGGGAAAAAAAAAATTTATGTTTTTAAAACCCGCTAAAATTTTTTTTTTTTATAAAAACAATACGTTTAAGTGAACAAAACATTTTTTTTTCAATAAAGTTTAAAAAGGGGATAATACGATTGACGTTTAATATTTCTTCTTACGCTTTTATTAGTTAGAACCCCCGTATCTATAGAAACGGAATCTTTAAATACAAAAGTTAAAGAGGGTCAACGGGGGGCCCAAACGGGAAAAGAATGTACCCTTCAGACCCATTAATTAATATCCCTTTTAAAAAAGCAAGACAATTTCCCGAAACCCCGTAATTCCCGGTTTTAAATATCAAACTCAAAAAGGGTAAATTCAACAGGTAAATTTTGTTTTTAAAAAATAGAAAAACAGGCTTTTTAAATTGGAGATTGAACAAAAAAAAAAAAAAATAAATTATAGTTAAAAAAAAAATTAAAAACACGCTTTTATAATTTTCCGAAATAAACAGTAAAAAATAATTCTTAATATAAGAATAAAATAAATTTAAAGGGAAAAATTAATTATTGAGGGTAAAAAACGTGGGGTGATCTATATTAATTGTTTATAATTTCTTACTACTTTCTATTTGGAAATGCGGGGTTAGCGTAAAATGGGAATACGCACCCCCACCTTTTACTACAATGACCAAAATTTTTGGTTAAACATTTTTTCTTATATTAAAAATTTTTTTTTCCAGTTCGATTCACTATGCATTTTTCCCCAAACCCTTTAAAAATATAATTTTAAAATAAATTGAGGGAAAAACATGAAGAAAAAAAAACAGTATAGTTTTATTACATAAATAAAAAAAAAAAAAAAAATATTCTTCAATGGATTAAAATTATTATAAAAATAAATTCTGAAATCCGAAGGAAAAGACATAAAATGTGGAATTATGTTCGTTAAAGGGAATAATTTTATTTTCTTAACAAAAAAAATCTTTTGGGTTTTAAAAAATCAAATTTATTTTTTTGTTTTTTTAATTACTATTATTCAAAAGCAAAAAATTTTTAATTTTCCATCCGAAAGCAAGAGCATAAAAATAACAATTAAGTATTGAAATAGAATTAAGTGTTTTTGTTAAAAAAACGTTTTGTGATTTTACTTATTCCAAAATTTAAAAATCTCTTTTTACAAACAGGGGCCAATTTTTTAAAATTTTTTAGAATCCGGGGGTTCTAATTTCTTTTAAGCTTCGCATATTATAAACATATTTTTTTAACTGAGCAACTATTCTCCTTTCGATTTAAATGTTTAGTGACACTTTTTTTTTTATTTATTTTGTGAGCAACGATTAGAAGAATTTGCATACTGAAAATTCTTTTATTTCACAAAATTCATGTTGCTTTAAAAATTTAAATTTTTAGCCTGTTTTTCTTTTTTGAAAAAAACCGATGCTCTGTTTTTTATTTTATTATTATTAATATTATAATTAATTACAGGGAAAAAAGTGTTATTTCGCTTTATAAGTTTATATGACAGGAAGAATGACAACTTATATTCCCGCATCACCATGATTTCCCCTTATGAAGGTGGTCAAGGTCTCCCACTCATAAATATATTATCACTGATGAAACTTGACCCATTTCCTGAATAACGGATTTTAGTTTCATATTACTTCATTTGACCTCAAAAGGATTAATTCTAATATTTTTTTCTTTATGTAATGTTAATTATAAGAAATTTATGTACAATTATGAAGTGTCTAGCATTTTATTATGTGGAATTTGATGTTGTAATGATCTAGTCGAGATAAAATCTATCTTGTTATATGATCATCAAAAATTTTTTTAGAATAATTATTAGTATTTTCCATTTAAATATCTTTTTTATACATCAAATAATGCATTCTGAACATGGAATTTCTTTTCAAAAATAATCAAAAAGATATTTCAATTTTAAAGAAATATTGCATTTCAAAAATAAAGAAAAAATCAGTTATCATTGAAGTATGTATAAACGTCTAACTCTTTTTTATTAAAAAGAATCCCTTAGTTTAAAAAAATTAGTATAACAATTTTCCTTTCATTTTTATTCTATAATTTTTAAAAAAATATTTCGTCTATTATTTAAAATTTATGTTTGAATGGATTGCATCACAACCATCTATAAATAAAAAAATATTTTGTAGAATGACTTATTTAATCTTGGGAAAAAATAGTGTTTATTTTTTTTAAAAAAAAAATAAATAAGAAAATTTTAAAACCTTCCTTTTCAAATAACATTTATTTTCCGTCATTTAATGAAAAAAATTTTAAATAAATAAAAAAATTTTCCTTCTACAAAGTTGTAAAAATTTAAAAACTGTATTTTTTAACTTCAAAAGCTACATATCAAGCACAATAACTGAAATTTCTAAGAAAATAAATAAATTATTTAAAGATTCTAAGAAAAAAAAATTAAAAAAAAACTTTTTAAAACCTCGCATATTTTTTTCCAAATAATTTAGCTTTTTTTAAAAATTTTTTAAAATAAAAAAAAAAGGGAAAGGCCCTATACTTTTTTAAAAAAATTTTTAAAGGGAAAAATTTAAACTTTTTATAACCTGTAAAGGGGGAAAACCCCCACACAAAAAAAAAAGACTCGTTCAGAAAATGGTTTTTTGGTTTTTTTTCTTTATTTAGTTTTTGAATGAAATTTTTAAAAAAATTTTGAATTATTTTATTTTGGGAAAAAAAAGAACTAAAAATAAAAAAATGAAAAGGGTTTATATGGAAATTTAAATCTCTTCCACGTTTCAACCTCCCCCAACTCTTTTTAAAAATTTTTTAAAATTATTAATATCCGGGGAAAAAAAAAATAAACCCGCCCGAACGGGACTCGAACCCCCGGAAACCCTTAAGGTTAAAAACCTTCCAAAACTATCCGGGGGCGAAACTTTATTCAAAAAGTTTCTTAAAAAGATTCATAACAGAAAAGGTATTGTGTGAATTTTTTTTTTTTAATCTTATTTTAGTAAATACGATTATACGTTTAAAGAAGAAAATACAATAATTGTGTGAAAAATAGAACTTAAAAGAGTTTTCTCTTCTATGAATAACGATGAAAAGTTTTTATTATTGGGAATTAAAAAAAAACTAAATTATTGTGTTTTTTGTAAGGGAAGCCTTTAAATGCAAATATAAAATTTATTCCAAAAAACTTAATTACTTTTTTAAAAAAATTTTAATTTTTACCTTTTCCCGGCATTTTTGGAATTTTTTTACAAAATTGATTTTTTATAGCTTGTATCGGACCGGAGTTAGTTCTAAAATTAAAATTTTTTTTTCTAAAAAAAACTCAAAAAGTTTATAAAACCGAATTAAAAATATATGAATAATTTTATTTAAATTAAGGGAAAAAACCCTAAATTTAAAAACTAATTTAATTCCCATAAAATTTAAATTTATTTGGTTTTTTAAAAAAAGTCCCGAAAATTTAATTTTTTTAAATTCCCTCATTCCCCCTTCAATAATCGCTTGGGAAAAAAATGACTTTCGGAAAATTTTCTTATAACATAACTGAAAACCTTGAAAACTTTATATTTTTTAAGCATTTATCATATTGTGAATAATTTTGCTGTATTTGTAAAAATAAATAAATATTAAATTTATATATAATATAAAATATAATATAAAATTTAATATTTTTAAATATTAAATTTTCTTAAAATAAATTCCAATCATTGATATTAAACAAATTACTTCATATTTTACTTACGTAATAAGCTTAAAGAACAAGAATTTATTCAAGCTTTAAATCAGAATTTCAATAGTTCGATGTTTTTTCTAATATTCATAAAATAAGCTTATCTGAAATTAACTTCTATATTATACAATAGATGGCGATACCATTAAATAAATGTGAATATAAGATTGTGCTGACATCTACATGTCAAAAAGTGTTATAGTTGAAAATTTGGATAGAGTGTGTACTAACTTTTTGAACTTTTTTAGTTATTTCACTTAAATCAATTATTATATAAAGAAAATGTTCACCTATTTTAAATCAATACAATTTTCAAATGGCACTCATTTAAAATTTGAAAAACATTCAAAAACACATTTTACAAATATATATCCTGATATTTTAATTACAAATCTGGAAAAAAGGATGGATATTCTTCTATGAAAAAAAGTCTTTGAACCGAATTAAAGATATATGAATGAATTATATAAAATATATGAATTGCATAAATTTAAAGCTAATTAATTCCATAAAATTTAAATGTATGGTTTGAATAGGTCTGAAAATTAATTTTTAAGTTCACATCAAACATTCTGGTTCAATAATCCGCTTGAATTAAATATTTTAAAAGATTAAAAGAAAATTTTTATATATATATATATATATATATAATTTTCAATCTGTCATGTTTTGAAATTTTCTGAACAATTTTATTTTAGTTACGACTTTCGGTTTTCATGCTGAATTTTTTTTAAATGGTTGATGTATATCCAAGAAAAATGAAGAATTTTCAGGATTATCAAACATTGGTTATTGCTATTTTCTTCGAAAAAAATATATATTGGTTAAATCAACGTTATGATATTCGTGAAGTCGCACAATTTGGAAATTTCGGATACAAAAATAATGATTTCTTTTACATTTGCTTTATCATTTGTTCTTGTAAAAAGTTTATTAGAAATATTCTTAAAATTATTCCTCAGACTCAAATATTTCATTCCAATAACAAAAAAATTTATACAGCTAGACAAAATTCTATGCATTTTTTTTTATTACAAAGTTTAAAAAATTATCCTAAAATATCAAGAATGTACCTAATAGAATTTATTGAAATTAATCAGCACAATAGCGAACGATTTTGTAAGGAAATTACAAAATCTCATTTTGCATTCATAAAGCATTAAAGTGCTTTGACATATCTGATTCAAAAAATATTTAGTAAATCTAGCAAACCTATAGGAATTTAAGATATTCTTAGTTACTAATAATGGTTTTGTTGTTGTAAACTTTAACAAGTAATATTCGAAAGGATCGAAACAGGGTTTTTCTCCCTTCAAATTTGTATACTCATCAATTCTGTAATACGTCTGTGAACAGAAAATTTTGTATTAAAAAGTCGGAAAAATCGATGCCTACTGTACTTGATTTTGAAATAAATGTTCAGAAAATTCAGTTTCTAAAAATATTGCCATGATAACAATGATATCTCGATTCTTCTCTTACATGCCTATTGATTATTTGCCAAGAAGTTGAAATTATTTTCTAAAATTCGTTTTCAAATTATCATGCCAAGAATAAAACCAAATATATTTTGCTTGTGAAATGCAATCAACTGTCAGTTCCTAATATTTCAAATGGATGGAAGTGATGGATATACATTCGATATTGTGAAATACTACAATTCGAAAATTATCCCTGTGAAAATAAGCTTTACTGTTACATTCACGGTAATGGAAAAGTATTTTAGTATTTCGTAACATTCTATTTATATTTATTGGCTGTAAATTTTAAAAGCATTTTCCCCGTTTTTTTTTATTTTAAAAGATATTTCAAAAGTATTTATCTTCTCGTTATTTCCTAAGGAATGCAGCAGCATTCATTTGTAAGCAAAATTTAATTACACAATTAAATTAGTCTTGCATTTTTCTAAAAAGAAATCGGATAAAAAATCCGTATATTACATTTTCTCTTGGTAATTTCTTTTTCTTTTTTTTAATCGATGCAGAAGTGCTGCGGATAGAAATGTTCCCATATAACTCGAGAAATGCTCTAACATTAATATTATATTTCAATTGCGCTACTTTGTACACTTTTTTATTATTTTAATCGTCTTTCATGAAAGCGTTTGAGCTAATGTAAAAGATAACAGTGGGAAATATAAAAAAACGGGAATTATTTGAAAACCCAATATCCAGAAAAAATATATAAATAATGATGAAAAATAGAACTTCGAATGTTCTCACAGCTTTAAGAAACAGGTTTTTGAAATATACGTAGAAGTAAATAACCAGGCAATGAAAAAAGCGCGTTGAAAATTGGAAAGAAATACACACTGAGAAAAGAAACAACAAACCATATAACTAGCTCCCAGGTTCACATAAGTTAAACTTTACTCTTAGATTATTACTACACAAATTTGATTTATACTTCACAAAATATTTATACCTCAAAAAAAGCTTCAAATCTCGATATGAAAAAAAAGCTATTATTAAGCATAGAGAATATAAAAAAAGGGAAAAGAAAAACAAAATTTTCAAAAAAATTGCAAAAAATTTGTCATTAAAAGAATTGTAATATCGCTAAACTGAAACTATATGAAGACAGCACTTTCTCTTGTCTTAGCGAATTATTTCTTTTAAATTGCATCCAAGTAACATACAAAATTATGTGCATAATTTCCGTCATTTAAACTTTTATATTTACTCTTTGATTGAATTGTTACTTTTTACACTTCTGCACGTGCAGTCGTGGCCGAGTGGTTAAGGCGATGGACTAGAAATCCATTGGGGTCTCCCCGCGTAGGTTCGAATCCTACCGACTGCGAGTAATTCTTTTTATGCCGAAAGATGCTCAAAAGTCGTTCGATTAGAGATGTAAAGGAATTTTTTTCTCACTCTAAATTTCTCAGTTAATTACGGAATATGTTCTTAAAATTTAATGATTTATAATTTTGTTTTGTACAAAAGATTAATTTTAGTAATACAATTTTACTAATTAGTTTGGTTAGGGAAAAGAAGAAAAAATGTATTAGAATTTATATATTACGCGTTGCAGTCTCTTATATTACGAAAAAGAAAGATAGAAACAATTAAAATTTTATGTTTTTGAATATAGAGAGAAGGAACAATTTCTTTGGTTATTCTTTAAACAATATACAGTCGGATTAGGGATGGCTATTCTTTCCGAAAAAGATCAATTTTTAAATCGATTCTAATCGTAACCTGATGAATCGATTCACAAACAAATCGATTTTTTTTTCAAGTCTGATTTTACGATGTAAATATAAACCCATTTTATGAAAAACAAGAAAAATACCATAATAAACGATCTCTTATCAATAAAATCAGGGGATTTTTTTTGGTTCAGGGAATTCTACAGTTACAATTATTTTTATTACCATATCAAAGTATCAGGTATAAAAGAAGACATTTATTTTCTAAATGTATTTGTTACATTAAAAAGTTTAGAAAATGGATTGTATAGCTTATAGTTCCTAATGCTTAGTATCTAAACTTTTTTAAAAACGACAGTCTCTCAAGCCTACTGGGATCCAAGTGGTTCCGCTCATCACTTACGATGTTGCCGGCAATTGTAAAATGGCGTTCACAAGGAGCTGATGATTCCATGATACTCATATAGATCATGGCTATTGAGTGAACGTGATGATAAATAAAGTTTTTTTTTTGTTCTTGCCAGTAAAGTATAGGGTCACACTTCAGGTGCACAGCTGCCTGCGATAAATAGTGTTTAAATTCTTCGTTTTTTGTGGTTTATACCAACTTTATGGTTCTTACGAAAACGGGGAAAAAATCGAATGTCGATTTTCTAGTGTGAAATATCGACTCACTGAATTGATTCTTTTTTGGCGCAAGAAATCGATTTTTCGATCTCGGATCGCCAACCTTAATTCGGACCTCTATTTTACGATTTTGTTAAATCCTGAGATATAGCTCGTTAGGAGGAAAATTCGTTAAATAGAGATTCCTTATCAATATGCAGTACTATACGTTTGACGCGAAAATGCTTAAGACGAAACATCGGTTGAAACGAAATAATAAAACGGTCTCGACAAACTATTATGTATTTTTATGCATTTTTTCTTCTTAACACGAAACAAAAATCGCTTAACACGAAAAGATTTTCCATCTAAGAGAGGAGGATGCTGAAACTAAGCCGACACTTAATGAAATGATTGAGAAAATTTCCGTATTGTTGGACTGTGTCTACTGTGTATCATCAGAAGAATTCGTTGCAGTAGATGATGATAATCTGCGTACAGCTCCAATGATGGCAGACAAAGACATTTTGGAGTCTGTTGAAACCTCAAAAAATATCATTGATGAAGATTCGGACTGCGAAATTGAAATGAATATGCAGCTCCTGCTCCCACGTCCATCCGAAATGAGGAATACCATGAAAAATATGCGCAGTTATTTGGACGCACATTCCAATGGTGAAATGAATAACAAAATGGACGACATCAAACAATTTGTTGACTTTTTGATGCTAAAAAAACAATACAAAGATAAATATCAGATTAATTTCTAAAACTCAATAAATAACAAGAAAATAATTTTGTACTGTTCTGAATTTGGTGTAAAATAGTGTAAATAATTTGCATTTGGATGTGTAATGCCTTTATCTTACTTTAAATTAGTAATAGATATCAACAAGCAATGCCGTCCCCCTTACGTTATAATAGTGATTCAATGAGAACTTGGCGATAGAACTAAGTTGGCGTCATTTTTGGCGACCAATTTGGCGACTTGATGATCATGTTCCGACCATTTTAGGCGAGTTCGGGACCCTCTGGATTCTTCTAGAAATTAAATCCACTAATTTCAGGACCAATGACGCAAGCGGGGCTTTTCTCGAATCATCCGCGAGGGTTATAAATAGAGAAAGTTTTGACTAGCGATCAGTTAGTATTGCTTTAGTGAATACTTCGGCTGTGGAACGAGCTATTGCTTATGAATAATCTTTTATATACGTGTATTTTAGACACTGATAATTGTGTCTGAGTGTTGTTGAAGGCGTGAAGACCTTCTGAGACTTATTCTGCGAAAATTGCTGCTGAATCCTGTATTTCAAGGATTGGTTTTTCGACAATAAATTTCCATCGTTCTTAAAGAACTGTCTTGTTCTTTGAGACTGATTTGCATAAAATCCTCGAACCCCGATCTACGTAGCAATATATTACTTCTTTAAGTTTTTGTTTCAGTGATTTTTATTAAATACATGTATATATACATATCTAAGTAAATTAAATGTACTCTGAGAAACTACATTTTGTTAAATACATGTTTTTTTTTTTTTTGCAATGAAATTTTGACATGAAATTTTTAACTAAAAAATAGTTCGGTCCTTTCATTTCGTGTTTAACGATTTTCACTGTACTTTATGTGGATTCGTAAAATGGATACATATAAAACCATTTTAAGAAATGAAATATAAATCCTTAAATTTATTCCTACTTTCTTTTGCTCTCGCATCTTTCAGTAGAATGATACGAAGAAGAAAAATATGATACGGTTTAAAAATGAAAATTATAATAAAAGTAAAATGTTAATGCTCATCCAACGAAAATTTAAGAAATAAAATCAAACTGAAAAAACTTAAATGATGTGAATCTCACAAATTTTGAAAATCTGAAGTTAGTAAAAGAGATAGATGATACTTTGCAGTTTCACGAAATTTATAACTTCAAAAAATTTTACAATCAACATATTTATAAATTTTTTCCACCTCAGCAATTACCAACTTCAACTAATGCTGGTGTCTTTTTAGACAAAATTAGTATTCGACATTTGGTGCTTTGTAATACAACATTTTTCAAAAAATTCTAGTGATCCTATCCCAAAAAGAAAAGAATCAATTGTATTTGTTTAAAGCGAGATTCCCAAACTTTTTTGTCTCATAGACCACTTGCCATGTTTTTCGATTTTGGATAGACTCCTGCTCACCTAATATTGAATTTTTGCAAATTCATCTTGCAAATTCTGGCATCACTTTAGGGGAATCCGAACTTTTAAATTACCGGGTCTAAAGGCCTTATCTCACAGGCATATTTGAAACAAACGCTTGGGATAATTTTTCAAGAAGCTGTGAGGGTGAAGGGTTGCTGTAAGCAAAATGATATGCTCTGACATCAGCCACGCCCTGTCTTCATATTGAAAAATTACTCGCCGATTTTTCTGCACCGGAAAATGAACATTTAATATTATTTCTTTTATTCCGCTCACGCTTTTGTTGACGGTCGTAAACAGAAATGGAGCATCATTCTGTTTAAAATATTATACACTATTAAAATATTATACATAAGTAAAATATACCCCATTTCTGTCCCGTTTGACGAAGCCGAAGTTGCCATCTTGTTAATGACGTAGGAACCAAAAGAACCCCATTAGCTGGAATTTCAAGCAATTTTCATATCGGAGCAACTTTTTCAACTCACTGAGAAAAAGTTGTTGGGAGCCATTGCTATGGTAACTTGGTAGAAATTGGTCGGAATGGTTTCTTTCAAGGAAAGTTGTTCAAAATGCGTATACGTGTGATAAGGCCTTAAGAGAAAAGACGTACACACTTTCTTAGGATGTAGATTTGATTGATCACAATGATCAAAACGAGATACAGAGCGATTGAACTTTCTGCCCCAGAAGCGTCAAAACTGACTCATTTCAGAAAGAAAAAAAAATCGCGAAAAAATGCGAAATATCGTTATTTTGTAAACAAATTATACCATGTCCTGACAAAATAAACGACCTATCCCCAATTTGAATTTGTTTTGTTTTTTTCCAATTTCGGCACAGAAGAAAAGATAACAGTTTTACAAGCAACAGAAATGTCGGTAATACTTTTTCCTGCCATCTTTCACAGTCTCTGCAAGATAGATAACATTAAAGGGGTAGAAGCCAATTATTCATTTTAATGCTTTTTATTTATAATATCTTTTTAAACAATTGTAATTTCGGAATTCGAACATTCAAAATGTATTCTTCGGATTATTTCCCATCTTTTGGTACCTTCGGCATGTTTAGCGATTCGTGAGAAGATAGCCTCACATAAATAAATAGATATGCTCATTTACTTTCGGTTTTAATAGTGCATATAAACGGATATATATGTTTATATTATAATAAATGCTACTTAAGTAAATAGGTAATATCTGTGTATGTGAAATTAAAATCCCAATCTGGTTAAATATTGTCACGAGATCCATTATTGTAGCCCCCTATTTACACTTTATAGACCTCAAACTTTTTCCATTGACGTGGACCCCTTACGGGTCGTCGTAGACCCCTGGGCAGTGGCGTAACGTACACCCCGTAATCCCTGTATCA
Source organism: Trichonephila inaurata madagascariensis (assembly GCA_019973955.1). NCBI lineage: Eukaryota > Metazoa > Arthropoda > Arachnida > Araneae > Nephilidae > Trichonephila > Trichonephila inaurata. The sequence continues at coordinate 22,816 of BMAV01020378.1, read as the reverse complement.
GGGGGAGGAGGCCTGAATTCTAGGGGGCCAAAGTCTAACTGATTTCAAGTACGTACCCCTTGTACCTCCCAGGCTTGGAGTCCAAAACCTGACTTTTCAGGGGGGCTCTAATATTCTCCGTTACGCCACTATCCCTGGGGATCGATATAGTGCAGTCGTGGCCGAGTGGTTAAGGCGATGGACTAGAAATCCTTTGGGGTCTCCCCGCGTAGGTTCGAATCCTACCGACTGCGAGAAATTATTTTAATCCTACATGGAATGGCCTAATTTCTGAAAATGTGATTTATAAATGGATAAATAGTAAGAAATATAAAAATATATAATAGTCACCCACACACACACACACACACATTCTGACAATCAGCTGACGCGTCAGCTGATGATCTTTCTACTGGTTCTCTGAACCGGTCCCCTTTTCTCACGACATCCCTAACTGTAGAAGAAACCTAGAGCTTATAGGCTGGTTCTTAGGCGCACCATTTATGCCAAGTGGGGGTCGATATAGACTAATTCAGGAATCACTGATTTAAAGCATAGGTTTTCAAAATGATTCCTACGGATCCCTGGGGATCCTTGCGACTGCTGAGGGGGTCCTTCACAAATTTAATTTGAGGATGCGTGGACAAAGTTAGGAGGTTTGCGAAGAGTTTTAATATAACATAAAATATTTGAGACTCATTACCATCATTATAAGTAAGTTTAAAATAAATTAGAAGGGATTTTTACGAAATTAAAGTTTTAAAAGTAAAAATTAAAAATTTTAGAAAATTAGCCATACAGATAGGTGTATAAAACACAAGTAATGGCAAGTGTCGTATGGTGGAGGCTGGGCCGATTGCAAGCGTTGCTTTCTTTGCAGGTTTTAATTTGGAACAGAATATCACCACTACATGCAATAACTTGTAAAAAATATGGCAGTATAAAAGAGTTGTGCATCTAGTCAACACAATTTAGTTTTGTGCTGCGCATGATCCCGAGATCTGAAGGGAATTCAACAAATTTTCTTCAGTTTTGAATGGAAAGGAGTATTGTTCTTTGTACTGTTACGAAGATAAAGTATTTTTGAATACGATTGATATCTGTTGTTGTTTCATACGGCAAAGTGGCCGCGGTAGCCGAGTGGTATGGGTATCGGATCGTGGCTTGCCTTGTCACGAGTTCGAGCCCAGTGCCACTAAAGACCCGCCGTGTAGGTTAGCGATGCACGTTAAATCTGTCGAGAGCTGAAACGTCCTCCCGATTGGTGTGGTGTGGAAGTTAGGAGAGGGTGTGCCAGCTCAGGTGTCGTCCACGTCACTTGACCATGGTTCAAAATTACGGCCCTCGTGTAGCTGAAGAGTGCGACGTTAATATTCAACCAATCAATTCATACGGCAAAATCGGAAATCGACCCAATAACATTTGATTACTAAAAAGATAAAGTACTTTTGAATACGATTGATATTAATTGTTGTTTCATATGGCAGAAATCGACCCATTTACATTTGGCTACTCGCCAAAGAACAATAACTAAATCGATACCAAAAACTAAAAATTTAAAACTAAAACATGACTAAAAACCTAAAAAAAATGTAAAACGGTAAAAAAAACCAAATGAAGAGAAAATGAAAAATTCTAGAGGGAAAACCTGGCTATCCAATGTAACAGTGATTCTTAAATTGTGGTCCATGGCACAGCCCCTTTTTTTTTTTGGGGGTCTGCTAAGATCTGTTACTTAATGTTAAGGTTATCCTCTTGCAGACTCTGAAAGGCCCCGTGAAAAAATTGAAATAAGTGCCACCCAATACTGGATCACTAAATTGCCCCCATTGAAAAAAACTATTAGAATACCTATTTCGTTCTAGAGTATTAATTTAGTTTAATTACATTATTAATTAGAAGTTAACTATTTTCTCTTAGAGGGAAAAAGATGTGTTAAAAAAGTCTGTATATGTAACAGAGGCAATTCAGGGTTATTGACGAAACTTTAATTCACTCAGCCATGGACTGGGAGTTAAAGAGGGATGTTATAACACTTGGGGGTCCGCGAGGTCAGGCTGATATATAAAGGTGGTCCGTCGAGGTCAAAAGTTTAAGAACCACTGCAATACAACATAGATCTGAAGTGATATATAGTTTCATTCATCTCTCTCTTCTCTTTTCAAGTTCAGCCATCTCAATGAAAAAGAAGTGTCCTTGCATTTTAAGGCTGTCTTCGGTTAATGTTAAAGAATAGGACATGAATTAGGTACATATTTTTAGATATAAAATGAATGAAAAACTAATATTATATCCCGACTTCACTGTTCTTTAAAGAGCAACATATTTTATCATACCTCACATTTTTTACCAATTCCTACTATTATATATATATAGCTCACACACACTCTCTATATATTAATTTATTTATTTATCTTGATGGAATTTTCAATCGTTAATAAAATACATTTTAAAGCGCTCAATTGAGCTGAAATTTTATATACAGATTATTTTGGATGACAACACAGTATAATTTATTTATAATTAATAAAAATTAATCGATTCAAACTAACTATTCAAAGAATTACAAATACAGCCAGGTTAGCATCATTTTTAGTGACTTAGCGACCCTTTTGGCGACTTGTGTTAAAACTTGAAAAGGTTTTTTTTCTCACATTTTAAAGCGCTCATTTGAGCTGGAAATTTCTATACACCATTGTTTTAGGTAAAAATACGATAATTTAATTATAATTAGTTAAAATTGAATTAATTGCCTGAAACTAATTATTTAAAGAATTACAGATGCAGCCACGTTGGTTTCATTTTTGGCGACTTGGTTCAAAACTTTGAAAGAATATTTTTTTCTCACGTCTTAAAGCATTCAGTTGAACTGAAATTTTATATACGCGATTGTTTTGGATGACAATACGATACTTTAATGATAATTAATAAAAATTAATTACCACTTAATGTTATGATTCTATCATATGTATATACATATTTGTATTAATTGTAACTATTTAATAAAAAGTAGCTAAAATAAAAATTTTCTTTGTTGATCTAAGTAGGAATTGACTTAAAAAAATTTATATTACTTGTTTAATAATAACTTAAAGAAATAATAGAAAATAATGAATTAATTTTCTCACAAATTAAAATTGTTCACTTCTAGAGGAACTGTAAGATAAATTAATGCCACACAGGATTTTCGCACGAACTCTCTTTATGGTAAACTTTCATTTTAAATGGCGTAAGATAAATAACATTCAGAGATTATCTTTGTACTTCACTTTCATTACCTATTATTTGAAGAAACCCCTAACTCTTTCAACACTGTTGAGCAGTCGTGGCCGAGTGGTTAAGGCGATGGACTAGAAATCCATTGGGGTCTCCCCGCGTAGGTTCGAATCCTACCGACTGCGAGGTAAACATTTTTATGCTGAAAGACGCACAAAATGTTCTACGGTTAGGGATGTATAAATAGTATAGTATCTCGACTTTTTATTAATTTAAATTTTCCCAGTAAATTTCTGAATATATTTTTGAAGTTTAATTCTAGAAGCATTTTGTTTCGTTAAAAGCTTCCTTAATAGAAAAATAAGAATATTATTTCAATAAGTAAGTTTTTTAGTGAAAAAAGACTCGTAAGAAATATATACAGATTTATTCAATAATATTCTTATGTGTTGCAAGCGCTCTTTTACAAATACAAGTTAAAAAAGAATAAAAATTATATTTTAGGTAGCGAAAAATTTGCTACTTTTAATTTTTAATCCTTATAAGATAAAAAAAAATTCTTAAATACATTTTCACTTTCTCACACTTTTGTATCTTTGTTTAGTACGATAACAAAAAAAATCCTTATTGTTCAAAAAGGGGGGGATGTTAAAACTCCTACAGCAAATAATTTAAGAAATAAAAGTAATATAAAAAAAAAATTAAGTCAATTCCTACTTAGATCAGCAAAGAAAAATTTTATTTTAGCTACTTTTTATTAAATAGTTGCAATTAATATAAATACGTATACATATGACAGAATCACAACATTATAAGTGCTCATTAATTTTTATTCATTATCATTAAAGTATCGTATTGTCATCCAATACAATCCAATAAAATTTCAGTTCAACTGAATGCTTTAAGACGTGAGAAAAAAACCTTTTCATGTTTTGACACAAGTCACCAAAAGTCTCGCTAAGTCCCCAAAAATGATGCCAACGTGGCTGTAATTGTAATTCTTTTAATAATTAGTTTTAATCAATTATTTTTTATTAATTATAATTCAATTACTGTATTGTCATCCAAAATAATCGGGTATATAAAATTTCAGCTCAATGGAGCGCTTTAAAATGTATTTTAAAACGATTGAAAATTCCACCAAGATCTAATAGAGATAAGAGTGTGAGCTTATAGTAGGAATTGAAAACTTAAATCGATAAAGCTTAAATGATATTCACTACTGAAAAATAAATACGATCTACAATTTGAAATAAAATCTTTAGCAAACTAATTGTAATAAAAAAAATTTATTTTTATTTATTTGTTTGATAACTAAGTGCATGACACACTGTACGTATATCACTTGCAACAAAGTTTGAAAATCATGTGTATATTACTCTTTTCAGGTACTGCCCGCTTTTAAGGGTGTACAGCGGTGCCTCATTCTGCAAGTCGCAAACAACAAAGGACAGGAACAAAAGCCCTTAACAATTGGCCCGAATAGGGAATTCCTTTCGTCTCAGTCGTCTGAGGCATGCACGGCGTAGCTGCCGACCGGTAGGTTGATGGTTCAAATAAACACCCCTGCCAAGATCAACAGCTTGTTGCCGAAGGTGCTTCTTATTTTCGTTCTCTTATTAGAACGATTTTATTATGTCCTATCGGTACTATTTCTTCCAGAGATCTCTTGTTCATTTCCCGAAGTATTTTATGAAAGAACTGAAGTGAACAGCAACTTTCAATTTGCAATCAGTATATCGTCAGTTATCAATATAATCGACGAGGGTTCTGATTGGGAAGTGCTCGAATTCAGATTCAGAGTAATTTTAGTCTTTCCTGGGTTTTTTTTGTCACAAAATTTTCATTTGAGTTAAATCAATTGTTTCTATGTTTACTTCAAATCGAAATTTTTTTGTTACATCCCTCAAACCAAAAGACTGTAAATTAAATAGTCGAATAAAAGCAACAATTTATTTTTTATTTTATATGATGTGAATGTCTGATTTCTAGAGCATTCTGTGCCATTTAACCCGGGTAAAGGCGTGCACTCCATACTAATGTTAGTGGTCGCTCGGAGTAACTAAGTCACCCCAATCCATTACTAATTCAATTAAATGAAAGTATATTTACCTACTTTTAAGACTTCTCAATTTTTCTTCGATAATTTCAGAAAAAAATCCAATCAAACTGAACTAAAAAATGTCTCAAATGTGCATGACTTTAATAAAAGAGACAAATCACAGACACTTTTCGCTAACATTATAGAAATGATATTTGCATGAAAAAGTGTCATATTTTGCTCAAGTTATTGTAGTTTTATTATCCTTTGATGTTCGACAAATAGCATGTTCAACTTTTCTTGCTGGTGCATGCTTGCTTTTTGACAGGGCGCAGTGTGCCTTGTGGGCCCATATCTTTCTTGATGGAATTTTTTAGGTAGCATTTGAAATCAAACGTTTCATGCAGTAGCGCACACAGTAATTTTTCAAGGGGGGGAGCCGGGGTCGAAAGTTCACCATTCTTGTATCATGCTATTTTTGATTTTGTCGATTTTCAGGAACAAAACACAGTAAAAAACTAATTATTGAATAAATAATTAGCATTAATTAATAAAATTAATCATTAATAACAAATACTTAATTAAATTTTACGTATTATATACTTAGAATTATAGTCAATCGGGAAAAAATCAAGTGTTTTGGGGTCCGGACCCCCAGGACCCCCTTGTGTGTGCCACTGGTTTCATGTGTGTATTCATCACTTTTCTCAAATTTACTTTCGCTTTCATGTGTGGTTAATACCCTTTATTTCCTAATGTTCTTCCCTTGATTGTGTGTTTGAGATCAGTTTTCGACTTCCTTCAATAGATAACACAAATCCCCATTTCTTTTTTCAATTCCTACTATTAGCTCACACTCTCTATATATTTATTTATTTATTTATTCAATTCCTACTATTAACTTACACCCTCTATTTATTTATTTATTTATCTTGTGGAATGTTCAATCGTTAATAAAATACATTTTAAATCACTCTCAATTGAGCCGAAATTTAATATACATGATTATTTACATATGATTATGATTTATGATTATTACAATACAATAATTTAATTTCTATTTATGAAAATTAATTGATTAAAACTAATTATTTAAAGAATTACAAATACAGCCACGTTGGCATCATTTTTAGTGACTTGTGTCAAAACTTGAAAAGGTTTTTTCTCACGTTTTTAAGCATTCAGTTGAACGGAAATTTTATATATACGATTGTTTTGGATGACATTATGATACTTAAATGATAATAAATAAAAATTAATTACCACTTAATGTTGTGATTCTGTCATATGTATGTACATATTTATATTAATTGTAACTATTTAATAAAAAGTAGCTAAAATAAAATTTTTCTTTGTAGTCTAAGTAGGAATCTAGTAAGCAGTAGTAAGTTGATCTAAATAGGAATTGACTTAAAAATTTTATTTTTTGTATTCTGCTTATTTACATTTATAAACCCTAGCTGTGTCCATAACACAGTAATCAAAATCACTAAATTGTTCACAGGGTGAAATATAACCTGTGTAAGAAAAAAATATTTTGGAACAAAAGTGGTCACGCGGGGAACTCAATCCCCAAGTATCTTAGAAATATAAGAAAAGGTTTGCCACTCCCAAAAAATAAGGAGATATGCGACAAATACATTTTAGTTCCAATGAAGACTGTCATATTGGAGGATACTGACCAGGTCATTGGTAAGAAATAAACAATTTTCCCAGAATTAAAGATTTCGTGAGCCTGGGGTGACTCTGTGCCCCGCGCGACCAATAAACGAAATTAAAACCCCTCCTAGTAAATGTACTACAGATATTTTTTAAGGATTTTAAGAGCGAATAAATTTATTTTAATTAGTGTTTAAAAATCTGCAATGTGATGATACATAGCAATTTTGTATTTAGATAAATTTATTGTATAGCATACAAAAATTTGCTTTTGAAAGTTTTCATAAATACAATATGTATTACAAATTTCTATGTCGCATATTTTTAACGTATATTAACGAAATGATTAAATGAGTAATGTGCATTGCTGCTAATACTAAGAACGAATTCTCGTGAATAAATGTGTGCCAGTCTGTTGCTATGGCAATAAGACAAAATCAATTTTCAACAACACGAAAGGCACGTGATTAAATAATTATGTATTAGTATACTCAAATAAATAATCAAAGTAAAATTAATTCAGTAGATATTTGGAAGGGAAAAAAATATACTACATTATGCAAAAATTAGATGTACATTCTTAAATATGGTGCAATTTTATTATTGCGGGCAATGTTTTAAATAGTAGGGATTTTTTTTTAAACTTTTGAGTGCAATATATAAAAATGCATTTTTGTCGACGAGCATTTAAGAAATATATATTTCAGTACAATTAACCATAAATTAAGTTACGTAAAAAAGGCTTAAGAATAAATTAATTTAAATAACTTTGATTCCAATAGTGTTAAACCGTCACACAAGTTTAACTCATTAAAACAGTTTCAATCTTTAAGAATGTTAGAATGCAAAACAGCAAAACATTTTTTTTTCTTTTGTTTAATCAAATATCGTCTAACACACAATTAATTTAGTACTTTTTTTCACTCTTTCAATAAATTTCATTTTTTTTCTTTTAAAATCATGTTCAATTAAATTATAAAATAATGCAAAATCTGTACCCACAAGAACTAAGAGAAAAGAAATTATAAACAAAAAATATAACTGTAACTGAGCGCTTAAATTTTGTAATATCTTTCATAAGAAAACAGCCAAGAAATAATATTCATCATAATTTAATGCAAATGTCAGGTGTCGATCCTCTACCTGATTATTATCTTTATTTTTGATATATTTTAGAGACTTAAAATTTGCTAAAGGCAACAGTGGAGTTTTTTTTTTATATTCTAATTTTGTGAGTTGTTATTCATGAGTTTTAGAGAATTAACAACTATTAGGTAACGAGAGAATTAATAATTATTAGAGTTTTCAAGCCATTTTATATATGCTTTTCAATTGTTATTTTTGAAGTGTTAAAACAATAGATTAAACTGACTAATCACAATTTTGATTTCGAATTCCATAACGGAACACAGTAAGCGCGCGAACTCACACTAATCTTTCAAACTTTACACAGGAATTTTAAAAACCAGATAATATTCCTTTCAGCATTTTTAACAAATCTGTTCTCTGAATCTTTAAAAGTATTTTTTATTAAAAAATAGTAATAAAATAAAAACCGCTGTTTTATGTACACAAAACACTTGAAAAAAAGCAATCCGATCATACTAATTCAAATAGAACATTCGTTATCGTTTTCTGCCGAATTCCTTGCTGCGTTCGAGATTATTTCTGTGAATTTAACTCTTCAACTGAGAGTATTATCAGCTGTCATAACAAGAGTTCGGCAAAAGAAAAGAAAATGATTCGACACGATTATAATAAAGCCGCTACAGCGTTGGGAGTTTTAATAGAATTCCCAGGAAATAACGGCCAATGACCGATGGAGATGTAATCATTTCCAACATTTCGTCAGCAAAGAGAAAGAGATAAAAAAAAATTAAAAACATCTGACTCAGAACTAACGAAATTTAAATTTTATTACGTACTTTTTTGACAGCCTGTGAAACCTTTTAAGTGATTAGATTCTTTGTCTGGGTAGAGTGTTTGGTCTATATAAAACTTTTTTTGGTAAATTTTATTGAAACGGAATATGAGTGTTAGTCTGTTTTTAATAAGTTAAAGAATGAACAAGCGAAAGTTAAGCATTGATCAAACATTGTTTGAAAGTAATTGAAGTTAAAGCGAATTGGATCTGAAAACTTGTTTACAATAGAAATTCGTCATCAATAAAACCGCCGTGACAGAATTCTTTGACTCATTTTTATCTGTTACGATCGTTGAAATTTCAACGAATTTTCATAGATTTATGTAGTTTTTTTTTTCCAACATATTTGTATTCCTGGCACATTAAAAGCAGGTAGTATAATTATGCAAACAAATCAATAAATTAAAAAATAAATAACAGGCACTTGTGGACTAGTGTGAACGTAGAGTAAATACAATTGACTTGACTACTCATAGACAACTTTAAAAATCCAATCTGTCATTGTTAGATAACTGTCATGTAGCCTTTTTTTTAGAATGACCAAGGTAGAAGCTGCAATATATCAGGCTCTTTCTCTGACCTTCCTTGAAATCTGTTCAAAAATAAAAACTATTCCAAATGAATTAATACCCTTGTGGTCCATGGCGTAAATAAGGGTGGGGTTTGAGGCTCAAACCCCTCCCATACACTAAAATCTTTAATTTTAGCTTATAGGTTACACCTCAAGCTTTCATCTATATATTTTTAAAAATGTACACCCCTTCCATGAAAGTGTCTGTGTAGGCTACTACTTACTACTCATTCGTACGATTACAAACCAAGTCTGACTGAGACGAATACAGAAAAAGAATATTTGAAAGAATGCAAAAACAATTCCAAGTTTTATTTACATACCTTACAAGTGCTCTGTGTGGGAAACCTTGGGCAGTATTGGGGGGGTCCAGGGTCGAAAGTCCACCATTCATGTATCATGCTCCTTTTGATTTTGTCGATTTTCGGGAACAAAAAACAGTAAAAAACTATTTATTGAATAAATAATTAACATTAATTAATAAAATTAATCATTAAACAGCAAATACTTAGTTAAATTTAACGTACTATATACTTAGAATTATAATCAATCGAAAAAAATCAAGGGCTTTGTGGGGGGAGGGGTCTGGACCCTAGCCACTTACCATGGTCAGGGACGTCTTAAGACTCTTTTGAGGTCCTGGGCCCACAAAAATCTTTCTTTTTTGAGGTCCTTGGCCCTCTATGCAAAAGTATCCCCCGAGATCTTTAAAAGTAGACAGTATACAGCATACATTGTCAAATACTTGTTCAAACGGTAATTTGAAACAAATAAATGTGCATGAGACTCACAAATCTCAAAAACCTAGGTACAAACCACTCGAGCGATGGCCGCATTTCGGCTAAATGAAAGATTTTTTATGGTTTTAGGCCAAGACCTAGACATGGATAACGGTCATCAGAGTATAATACAGTTTTACCACTTCTGACAGTTATGCAGTTTGAAATTTCCTTTTTTTTTCGGAGAATGTGTACGGGAATAATATCTGACCATCAAAATTATCCGGGTCATGGTCTTATTAAGACGGATTCTTATTAAGACGGTCTTATTAAGACGGAATGAGGCCCCCACTAAGAACGAGGCTGTGGGCTCGGGACCAGTTGGGCCGTGCCTTAAGACGTTCCTGACCTTGGTCCTATCAACGTTATTGACAGCCCGTGCCATCCTCCTCATGCAGTTCTGCTACATCACACCGCAAAGGGGGTACGTGAGCTTGGTCTCATATAAAAGATCAAGTTTTTGGATAACACGCCCCTCAGGGGGCTCACCTTCTTTAGGTGGGTACGGGTATCACAATCCCGAGGTACCCTAGTGATCTTTTCCTTTTCCCAAGGGGTTTACTATCGTTGGTAAACACACGGGTGTCACGACCCCGGGTACCCCAGTGATCCTTCTATTTCGACCCTCCATCTTGTCATCCAGTTTCTCCTTTCTTCTTTTCCCTTCCAGACCACAGACCTATGAATGTTTGACACAGTATAGCCAAAACTGGATCTTGCGCCATAAAACACCAAATTCACTCACTCCCTTTCGGATAATACGGAAAGACATTGCCACGGTAGCCTAGTGATCAAGGTCACGGAGTCATGGCTGGCATGTCATGAATTCGAGCCTACTGCCTATGAGGACCCGCCGTGTAGAATAGGCGTTACCTTTTGGGCATCCGGACTGTAAGACAGTCCTCAGTCTCATGTTAGGATAGTCTGTGATGTTGGGCATGGCGAAAGTGGTATTTTGCATTCTGCTGAGTGGCATGACGGCGATTGGTCAAACGATGGGATCCGGGAGGCGTGTCTTTGGTTCTTCATCTGGGCGGAGCCACCGTGTAGAGGGAGCCGATATACGTTAAATATGTCGAGGCTCAAAACCCTCCTGTTGGCGTTATGTGGAGCTTGGAGAGAAGGTGGGGGCTGACGGTCAGTGTCGTCATCCTTGTCACTTAACCATGGTCCAAAATTACGTCCATCACCAACAGTCTTCGCGCAGCTTTGTGGTGCATCACTCTTAACACGAAAAGAATGACATGCGTTGTCAATAACTTTGATAAGACCACATTGAGTAGAGTGTGGCGGGATCTGGACGATCGCATTGATGTATACCCTCTAACCAAGGTTTCACTCAGAGAACATCTGTGAGGTATGTAAATAAAACTTGAATTGCTTTTGTGCTCTTTCGAATGTTCTTTTTTATTGTATTCGTCTTAGTTTTTTTACTATAGCGCTTCAAAACCAATGAAGGACCTTTAAAGAAGATTTTGCAAAATATTACAGAATGAGTATTATACCTAAAATTGAAATATTGTTTTAAATGTTGTATTCCTTGGGAATATCGTATTCTGATTTTGTGGAGAGCAAAAGTAGAATAATTTGATTAGTCATTTTTTCCTCTCAGGTGAAATGTTATTCCATATTACATCTGTCATAATATATTACGTTAAGCATTTATTTTTGAATTAAAAAAATATACGTATTTATGGTACTTACGCAAACATAGCCAAGATAAAAGCAGACAAACGTGACAAAAGGATTTCATAATAGTATAAGACCCCAGTGGCGTAACGGATAACATTAATCATAACCCTGCAAAGTCAACATCGCAAGCAAAGGGCATATATATATATATATACATATAATAATTTAGCGAGTATAAGGAATTCTTTAACGATCATATATTAGATGGTTATTGTGTGTAATTTTGGGAAGTTACTGACGTGGCAATCCTTTGTAGATAATTAATCATTACTGAACATGGAGTCATACACATCCTAAACATAATACTTAGTACAGAAAACCCACAGCACAAATAAGCCACAAACGTACCTATTGACGAAGACAAAGAGACAAAAAAGGAGGATTTTCCGATTCTCGGTATTTATACAAAGCCACAAACAGAAGTACAACTCACATGATCTCCGTGGACGGTGCTTGTTTATTGGTGGAATGATATCCTTCAAAAGATTCCCGTTAGGCGGGTTGCTAGTTATTATTTACGTGCGAGTCCTAAGGGTCAAGACCATTACAAATTAAAAACATGTGCAAGATTAAATTAATGGGAATTACATATGTATCATACATACATATGTATCATACATACATATGTATCATAATCATATAATTATATCTAGTTATCTGCCTTTATCTACCCGTTTTGATGGGTGTTTCATGAAAATGTAATGTTTTTCTTCGTCTTCAATGGCTCAACAGCCCTAGGTGGGCCCTGGCCTTCTCCAGACATCTCTACTTTTGGCAACTGTTTTCCAGTTTTTGATCTTTAAGATATTAAGGTCTTTTTCGACACAGCCAATCCATGTTAATTTCTCATCCATTTAAATCTCTGTAATCTGATGAATTTTACAATATCAGGTTGTTTGTAAATTTTAGAGTTATAAATTAGATCTTTTTTCAGGATCCATTCACTTAGACACATTCAATGGCCAAATCTCTGATGCATAAGTCAGGGCAGATCTTATTAGACTTCTGTAAAGAAGCAATTTAGTTCTTAATCTGAAAAGCTGGATTTTAAATAACTCTTCAGGGCATTAAAAAAAATCTATTAGCAGCAATGATTATTTTATAAATTTCTGGGGCCAGTTCATTTTTATTATTTATCTACATTCCCAAATATAAGTAACACTATTAACTTTTTCAAATATATAATTGCCAGTTTCTATGTGACTAGGTTGTAAGAATGTAATATTAAACATTCTTTTTGGATCATTGTTATCTAAGTCCTAACATAAAGCTTTCGATCGCATCGAAAATATTCTTATAGCTCTGACCCCTTGATTTAAAAAGGACAAGGCTTGAATTTCTAAGACATTAGCATATTTATCATTAAAGTCCGGAAGTCCCCACCCCTTCAGAGTCGATTTCCTCGAAATCTATTTTTAGCAAATCTCTACTCAACAAGAGAAAGATGTTTTTCAAATTTCAAGTCTATAAGTCTAATGCATCAAGAACAGTTTTTTTTTTTTTCTAAACGCTCTCGTACAAGCAAACCCCTTTCTTACTGGATCTCTACTCAACCAAAGAACCATGTTTCCCAAATTTTTAGTCTGCGAATGTCCCTTCCTTCCTCAGTGGCTCGGCAACCCAGGGTGGACCTTGGCCTTCTCAAGAAGTCTTTTCCAGGCCAGCCTTCTTCCTGCTAGTGTTCTCCTATTTTTAGTTCTCAAAACTAGGTGATCTTTTTCCAGGCCATCATCCATCTAAGATTTGGCCTGCCCTTTCTTCGTGCGCCAATTGGTTGAGCATTAAAGACTTTTTTAGTGGTGCGGTCTTCGTCCATTCTGGCAACGTGACCTGCCCATTTAATTCTTCGTTTTTTGATGAAGTTAACAATGTTAGACTCTTTATATGATTGATAGAACTCTAAATTTGATCTTCTTCGCCACGTTCCATTTTCCTGAATTCCTCCAAAGCTAAATCTTAAAATATTCCTTTCGCGTAGATACTTATCATGTGTTGTGTGTTCTCATCTGTTCGAGACATGGACCAAGTTTCATTTTGATCTTGAAAATTAACTTTCAACAGTACTTGAAATACTTGAGTACTTTAATACTGTTTCAATAATTAAAACAGTATTAAAAGTAATCTTTCACTTTTAATACTGATCTTAAAAGACTTTTAACCAAAGAACCTTTGTTTTTCTTTTGATTAAATTCGATTTCATATATTTTCATATGCCATTAAGACATCTATTAGCCACAGTAATTCTCTTTTGGATTTCGAGATCATTCTAAGTTATGTTTTTATATGACCATACAAGAAAAACGAAATCCGAGAAATTAATAGTACAAAAATTTTCCTCAAAAATATTTTAGGGATTTCTTAAAATTCTTGAGTATTGAAAATAATTTAATTTATTGTAAGCTCTCTTTACCACCTTGCGAGATTTTTTGCAACTACATTAATTTGCATCCACCATTATGACGTCATTTTATTCTCATAATGGAATAAATTCTGGATTATAGACTTAATCTACGCTGAATAATCCATTTCAGATTGCAATTCTAAAACATTTTTCCAGCACAAAACCCTTTCTCCGAAAAGGGCTCTTAGATTTAATATTCCAAAACGTACAATGCGCAGGTGTAAATAATTCCCTTTTTGAAGTGGGGGTAGGGAATCTTAATTCCGTCAAGGGCATTTGTAAAAAATATCTTAGCTGACTCATATCCCATCAAACAATTGAAAGAATGTCGTAACTACAAACGATTCCTTCTTGTATAGAAAAAATATATAAATATCCAAAAACCTGCTGCTCCAAAAAAAAAAAATCGTTTGGAGGAGAATTCTAAGTTCGCTCTGCAATTCTTTTATTTATTTATTTTTTTCTTCTAGAATATTCCAGTGACGAAATGGGAGACGACAAAAAGGAATCAGGGGATCGAAAGAATGGGGGGAAGGGGAGAAGTATCTCTGAATTCTTAAAAATCCTTTAACCAATTCCACTCAGCGTTCGTATGCAAAAACGTTCTATAGAACAGATCCCTTTGTTCGGCCTTGGCGGGTTTTTCGGAGGGCACCTTACGCAGAACATCTGCTCCTCTTTTTCCCACGCTTCTCTCGCGAGTTCCTAGTTCAGCCCTTTGGCGGGGTTCTGGATGCCAGGGGTCGCTCCTATGTGGGGGAGAGAGAGGGGGTAAAAAGAAATGCAGAAAAAAAGAGGGTTAATGTTTATTTTGGTTTGAACCGTGTTGAAAAAGTTGGGCTTGTAAAATATAATGGATGATTTAGGAAAGAAAGATGGAAAAAAAATGTATGAGTTTTAATATATAACTATAAGATAATAATAAAATAACATGGAAGTAAAAAACAAGAGCTTTTAAAATGGTTTTACGAAACAGAAGGAAAAATGGAAGAATTTTTCTCATGAGTTTTGAATGGGTGAAAAAGAGAAATATATCGAATCACTTAAATTTGTTATATAGAATATTTTGGAAGGATTTCCTTAATGTTTTTTTCCTTCGTATTTTTTTATAGCACTATTTAGAGAGTATTGGTCGAAAATTAAACGAAAATAAAATTCTTGTGATGTAGTATTAGTAATCATTTTATCCATGTAAAAACTATCAATTCTTTGCGACTTATTTTCATTCTGTTTTTGCGTTGATGCTCTCTCATATAAGAATTATTTCACATAAATAGCTTCGTATTTTAACTAAATTTTACAATTATTATAAATATATACAGCAGCCCGCTATATTGTGATACAATTGAACATACATTACACCACACTATGATAACAAAATAATCTTTTGGAATTGTGACGTTCTTTCAAGGTGTGGTGTGGAAGTTAGCAGAGGGGATTAACTCAGGTGTCAGGACCATGTAATTGTAACCATGACTCAGATAATAAACTTTTGTGACCAGGCCTTGTAACCACATTTTTTGTCATCAATAATATAGCTAATTGTGTAATTTTAATTTAACTAGTTAATCATTTATCTCATAAACATAGTGGTGTGTTGGCAATCACACAACCCTGTAAGAAATACAGAACACCAGAGACGTTGTTAGGCAGGGGTACTCAACCTTTTTTCTGCTGGGCCACATATATATGATAATTAATACACCCAGGCCTTAATATGAGAATTAATGGAGGGGACGCTATAAGATCAGACATTTAAAATGTGGAAAATTGATAAAAATATTAAAACTCAAAATTTTGAATTTTTTAAAAAATATATAATAAACTCTATCAAACTCGACTCACAAAAGTTTTATGCATTTGTTGCCCAGTTATGGGGGAATTTTGATGATCCCCTCCCCTATAAAATTTTGCTGCTGTTGCAAAGATTTTTTTAAGAAAACCAATTTATCTCGTCTTGAAAGAGATTCCCGAGAAAAAGAGCCATTGAAAGATTTGTGCTTAGTGGTAGAATGACGAGCAAGAGATTTATTTTTTAAATATAACATATTCACGAGAAATCAGACAAGTTGTTAATCCATGTTTATTTTTCACTACGAAATAGTCAAGATCCCAATCGTCCTGAAACAACATATGCTTGCTAGATACTTTTCGCTTGGAAAACATGAGGGTTAATTAAAAATTCATTCTATGCATAAAATGGTGAGTACTCCACTGTTATTTGTTATCGTTAAGTTGCAATTACAAAAAGAAAAAAAAATTTATATCACAATTCGTATCGTCACGACATCAATAGCAAAATATATTTACTAACTTGATTGATAGAACTACTTGATTCCTAACTTGATTGATATACTTATTTATGATTGTGTTACTTGATTGATAGAATTTCTCGCTTAAACTTAATGCATTGTTCTTAAATAATTGAATTTGTTAGTGCAAAGGGCTATGACCGGGCCACTCAGAAATGTCCGGTGGGCCACATCTGTTTTAAGGTATGGGCAGGGACATCTTAAAGCATGGGCCATTTGGACCTGGGCGCAGGGCTTCAGCTCCAATGGGAGCCTCGTCTCGTTCTCGATTCAGCTTTAATAAGATCACCAGAGCCTACTTTTTCGTAGGAGCCCAGGGCCTTAAGAACTCTTAAGACGTCCCTGGGCATGGGCCATCTGGACCTAGGCCTGGGCCTCGTGGGGAGGGCATTCAGCCTCAGAAAGATCCTGATAGGAATAATTTTTATCATCAAATGTTATTCCTGGGCATATTCTACAAAAAACTGAGAATTTCGAACTAATGCAAGGGCTGCGGTAGCCCAGTGGTCAAGGTATCGGATCATGGCAGGTTTGTCATGAGTTCGAGCCCAGTACCACTAAAGACCCGCGTGTAGGGCAGCGATGCACGTTAAATCTGTCGAGAGCTGAAACGTCTCCCGTTGGATGTGGTAGTAGGAGAGGGGTGCCAGCTCAGGTGTCGTCCACGTCACTTGGCCATGCTTCAAAATTACGTGGTCCGTCGCCAAAAGCCCTCGTGTAGCTGAACAGTACGACGTTAAAATTCACTCACTCACTCGAACTATGCCAACTTTCAACAGTAGCACTACTACACTATTATATCATGTCCATCATCCGTGTATAGGCCTAGGCCTCTAAAAACCCCCACTTTTTTAGTCGGAAGGTGGCGTGGTTTTCCCTTTGGGTGTGAGATTTTTGTCACGTGCATTTATTTGCTATTGATAACCGTATGTACAAGTATGGACGTGCTATATGCTGTATACTTAAGTGGGTCGCATAGGAATCCAGGGCTTCAAGAAGTCTTAAGGCATCATTGCAAAACATTACGGTGGATTATGAATGCATTATTTCATAGAGGCTTAGATTTGAATCGAGATCAAAAGTTATTACCTTAAACTTCAATCAATATGCCTTTATTTGGGAATAGGCGTCCAATCATTTCTTAGATCAATTTAAATTTTTTGTTCATTTTTTTTTAATGAATTTTCCTCCGTATTTGAAATTTGCATATTATTTAATTCGTGGGAGCTTACTTTTATTGTTCTTATTATATATTTCTTATTATGTAGTTTACTTTAGAAATATTACCGATACCTTGTAATGATCTTACACCCCTGAAGTCGCTTCCTCATCATCTTGCTCAGGGAGGTAACGATGAACGACCAAGATTCTCCATGATAAATCTAATTTATTTTATCACTATATATTCCGAACAAGTAATCTATAAAAAAACCTTTTTAGGATATAAAAGAAAACCGACTATACGTGAATAAGAGCACGAAATCCGAATAGATTAACTTTAATCAATCCTATCCTATTAATTCTAGATTCACTAATTTAGTAGCTAAAATCCGTCCTTTAGTCACGATGCGTAATTCTAATTCTTACCATTCTTACGGTGTTCAGCTGCTCCGCTCCTTCTGACCTACGATTGTTAAAGTCTAACTTTATATACACTAACTGATTTGCATCTCATGGTTTCTTCTTGAGATGGATGGCTGTGAAATAAACGAGAATGCTAGCCCAAAGATTCCCCAAGAGGATTAGTTGTTGAAAGTCGCGTAAAGCCCCGTCACAACCTCTTGGTGTGCCTTCCAATGCGTCATTCGAATTCAGTTCTGACACAAAATTAATTTTAAGAACTTAACTTTGTTATACAATCGCCCTTTGCATATTTCTCATCGTCAAAACTTCTCCCATCGGTGAGAGAGTTATATTAATATCGCACTATAAAGCAGCACCAGGACTATTAGTGATGAACTTCGTAATTTTGAACTTCGAACAAGTGACTAGGACGGCACTTGACTTGGCACTTCTAACTACCTCACCATTGGGAAGACACTGAGCCTCGACAAATTTAACGGGGAGCGATAGCGCGGGTCACAGTAGGGATGGCGATTCTTTCCGAAAAAGATCGGTTTTTAAATCGATTCGAATCGTAACCTGATGAATAGATCGATGATCACAAAACAATCGAGGTCTACAAGATCGATTTCTAAAAAATCGATTTTTTTTTTCACGTCTGCATTTACAATGCAAATATAATCCATTTTATGAAAAACAAGAAATATACTATAATAAAGGATCTCTTATCGGTAAAATCAGGGAATTTTTTAGCTCAGGGTATTCGACAATAACAACTATTTTTATTACCATATCAAAGTATCAGGTATAAAAGAAGACATTTATTTTCTAAATGTATTTGTTACATTAAAAAGTTTAGAAAATAGATAGTATAGCTTATAGTTCTCAATGCTTAGTATCTAAGCTTTTTAAAGACAACAGTCTGTCAAGTCTACTGGGATCCTAACGGTTCCGCTCATCACTTGCGATGTTGCCGGCAATCGAAAAAAGGTGTTCACAAGGAACAGATGATCTCACGATACACATGGCTATTGAGAGAACGTGATGTTAAATATTTTTTTTGTTCTTGCCAGTAAAGTATATGAACATACTTCAGGTGCACAACTGCCTGCAATAAATAGTGTTTAAATTCTACGTTTAAGCACTGACTTTTCAGTGCATTCAACTAATTTTAAATAATTTTATGGTTTTTACCAAAACAGAAAAAATAGAATGTCGATTTTCTAGGATGAAATATCGATTCACTGAATCGATTCAATGCTACATATCGATTTTTTTTAAAAAATGGGTTTTTTCGGTCCGAGAAATAGATTTTTCGATTAATCGATCTCAGATCGCCATCCCTAGGTCACAGAGTAATCCCAGGCTCACGAAATCTTTGATTTTGGGAAAACTGTTTATTTGTTACCAATGACCTCTCTGGTCAATATCCTCCGTTGTGACTGTCTTTATGGGAACTAAAATGTATTTTGCACAAATCTCCCTATTTTTTTGGAGTGGAAAGCGTTTTCTTATAATCTTAAGGTACTTGGGATGACAGAGTTCCCCACGTGACCGCTTTTGTTTCTAATATTTTCAATGAACATGAGACATTTTCCCCCTGTGAACAACTTGGTGGTTTTGATTGCTGTGTTGTACGACTCATTACGATTTATAAATGCAAACGAACAGAATATAAAATGTAAACGGGCATTTGTGCCACTTGGGATTGTGACGCCCCTCTTTTTTGATTAACATGACCCTTGGGTTTTTTGACGGCCACGATTAATGGCAAAAACCCTTTCCCAAACCCCAAAACCCAAGAAGAGAAACGGATCGAATATGTAAATGAGATATACTATAAAAGGGTAACGTGGCAAAAACCCAAAGATAACATAAGATAGTAATATAGCGTAGCTGGCTCCCGAGGTTGTAGGGGTGGAATCATTTTGATCAATAGCTTGACAAAGCTTAGTGTGGGAAAACTTGCGACCAAGAATAAGCAGTCAAGAATTAGTTGCCTTGGGATCAAAATCTTCTTATAAAAATTTTAGATTATAATTTTTAGGTCAAGGGACCAAAAATGGAAAAAGGGAATATTAGATATTAGTAATTAGATAACAGGATTATTTAAAAATTTAAATTAATAAATTTTAAGGGACCCTTAAATTACCCCATTTACCGGGGTTCCCCCACCAAATTTTAAATTTTCAAAATTAGAATTTAAGTATTATGTTACTCTTTAAAAAAAGTTTTAAAGAATTATGTCTCATCATTTTGATAATCCCACACCTCTAGCTTACGCGGAACCGGCAAGACATGGTCATCACAGGATGGCTAATGTCTCAATGGGCCCCAACGTTTTTTAAATTTTGGGTTAGGTAATGTAGGTGGAAATACAACCCCACCTGAAATGTACTTTTCAGGGTCGGAGAATGTTGCCGGGGTTTATCGAGTGCATCGAAAAATTTTTCAAAATTACTTGAAACCCAAGTAAAACTGTCATGTGCTTACTTTAAAAAATCATCTCCCCGGGAAGGGCCCAAGATTGGTATTCGATATTTGGTTTTGTTGTTAGTACAAAATACAGCCAAGATTTTGCGCAGCTCAAAAACTGAATTAGCGAAGGCTTTTCCCGCGATCAAAATAAAAAAAAAAACTACAGTCGGAGTTTTATGCATCACAACAGGGAAGAAATCAGGAGGCGACTGATTTGTATATAGATTACTAAAAATAGAGAGAAGTTTAGGATTAGGAATGCCCCAAGCAGACTTAGTGGATCATATTTTAGTCGACTCGAACCACAGGTACAGGACTACGTGGAAGTCCGAAATCCACAAAATACGATACAATTTTTTAGAGGTCCTGGCTAAATTCGAAGAGAGATATTCTTGAAATTACAAAGGGGTTATCAGAACCATAATGAAGAAAGACGAGTCAAAATGCGCATAGGATGCCAAATTTTTGAAGCTAATGGTAGAAACGGGAGGAATTCGAAATAAGGAGTAGACCAAATAACAGAAATGAGTTTTACGAGAATAGCCGCAAAATAATAGAGGGTTCGAGAGGAATAGATTTAATAATAATGATCAAAGATTCAACAACAGGGTTACTCATTTCGAAATGAGCAAAATGATAATTTTAATAGAGGGGACCGTAGAAATAAGGGTTCGAGTGATAATTTCAATCGAGGTGATAGGACGCAAAGGGGAGGGATTAAATATTGTAAAGGTTAATGATCAACCGCAAGGGATGTCGACAAGAGAGACAATTAGACTTTCTCCGATATGTATAGCACCCGTAGAACTTCCCCACGTACCTATATTTTAAAAAACACATTTTGAAAGCGCATGGGACACCGAGCAGATAAATCTTTTATATCGGAAGAAGTATATAGAAAATATTTTTCTATAAACAAATAAAAATCGCGAGCCCAGGTAATAACAGCACAGGGTGCGAAATGCCAAAACATGGGGGGTCGTAGAATTAAAATTCAATCAGACAATTCGAAAGAAATTGGTCATTTATGTGCTGAAAGATTTAGGAATACCCATGTATTCTGGTATCGATTTCATAAGGGTCAAAAATCGTATTAGATTTTGATCAGAAATCGTTAAAAATTCAAAATACACTGGTTGAAGATAATAAGGTAAATAAAGGAAATTACACGTTAATGGGTCAGAAATGAAGTTAAAAAATGGTGGCTACACTTTACCGAAAACCATGGGAATAGTATAATTGGTGATAAAATTAATTGTGCCATAATCAAAGATTTGGTACTTACTTCGCGGGAACAATTAATAGAGGAACAGAAAATGACCCAGAATTAGGTCATATATATAGATATTTAGAAAACCCGGAAGATAACTCGGTTAATGCAACGATATGTGAGAATTGGTCCCACGATTTCCGTTTAATTGAAGGATTGTTATTTTATGCGAAACACGCAAAGTCATTAGGTGAAATGCGTGTATACATTCCAAAATCTTTTAAAGGGAAAGAAATAATGAGAGAATTTCATGATAAGCCAATAAGTGGACACGTCGGCAGATTTAAAACGTATCATAAAATTCGACGTTTGTTATTTCCCCCTACATGAGAAAATTTATTGATCAATATGTTCTACATGCCATATGTGCCAAGTTAATAACTATAAAACGCGTTACCAGCTGGTCGGTTAAATCCAATTATATCGAATTATCCGAATGAGATAGTGACGTTAGATTTATTAGGCCCGTATCCTATATCGAGAATAAGACGTAAACCGCTATATTTTAGTAATAACCGATCATTTCAGCAAATGGGCTGAAATTATATTTAAAAAGGCCTCATCTCGTATAATAGCGGATATTTTTGAAAAACTTTATATCGCGTTATGGAGCCCAATAAAATTAATAATGATATGGGCCCCAATTTATATCCGGAGATTTTTGAGCACTTGGAAAGATTAGGCATAGGCATGTGAAGACTGTTGCAAACGACCACAGCCCAAAACGGACTGAAAGAGTTAATCCGAGATATAGTACAAATGATTGCAAATTACGTTAATGATCAACATGATACTTGGGATCATTACGTGAGTTTGCTTACGCTATTCGTACAGCGGTGAATGAAACAACGGGAAAACACCGGCTGAGTTATTTTAGGCAAAATTGATTACACCATTTCAAAAACTAGTTAGAAGAAAGTTTAAACAAAAT
>BMAV01020376.1:0-47290 GCA_019973955.1 Trichonephila inaurata madagascariensis | reverse complement strand
CTTTTGGGTTGAGTTGACTTTCAAGTTCAGCAATTGTGTTTTCCTTGTGGTTTTCAAAACGATCAGTTATGTCTCGTAGAAAACAGCGATCAGCTTTTGATCAAGTATCCGAGTTCCACAAAGGAAGGATAATGGCCTACCGAGATTGTAGATTATTTTTAAGGTCAATCAGTAGTCGTGTTGGACGAAACCAAACAACTGTAATGCGGCTATGTGACCGTTGGATGCAAGAGGCTACGACGGACCGATATTGTCGATCGCATCCACCTCGGTGCACCACTTCACGTGAGGACAAGCAAATTGTGCGCATGGCAGTGACGGATCGCTCAGTCACATCACGAACCATAGCACAGCATATTGAGTTTGTAACGCATCATTAAGTGTCTGCAAGTATAATTCGACACCGTTTACAGCAGAGTGGTCTGTCCACAAGACGTCCATTGCTTGGTCTACCCTTGACGCAGAACCACAGACGTCTCCGCCGCCAATGGTGCCATGAAAGACGGATGTGGGCGGCAGAATGGAATGAAGTTGTCTTTACTGAAGACTCACGCATCTGTCTGCAACACCACGATGGTCCGATTCGAGTCT
Source organism: Trichonephila inaurata madagascariensis (assembly GCA_019973955.1). Taxonomy (NCBI): domain Eukaryota; kingdom Metazoa; phylum Arthropoda; class Arachnida; order Araneae; family Nephilidae; genus Trichonephila; species Trichonephila inaurata. Next base: position 46,699 of record BMAV01020376.1, on the reverse strand, counting down.
GGAGACACCGTGGAGAGAGGATGCTGCGTTATGCACCACCCCACCGGTCTTGCACCGAGTATTATGGTATAGGGCGGTATTGGATATCACTCTCGCACTCCTCTAGTACGTATTGCCGGTACTTTAAACAGCCAACACTACATCTCCCAGGTGTTGGAGCCAGTTGTCCTTTTTTCCTTACCTTCATGGCTTGGCCACAGCCATATTTAAACAGGATGATGAGCGACCACACGTGGCAAGCATTGTCCAAAGGTTCTTCGTCAATCACCAGATTGAATTGCTTCCCTGACCGGCTCGCTCTCCGGATCTTTCATCGATAGAAAACATGTGGTCCATGGTTGCTCAACGATTGACCCAGATTACACGCCCAGCTGCCACACCAGATCAACTTTGGCAACGTGTGGTAGCTGCTTGGTCTGCTGTACCCCCAAAACACATCCAAAGTCTCTTGTAATCAATGCCGAGGTGTGTGACAGCGGTGATCTCCAACAATGACGGCTACTCTGGCTACTGATTTTGGCAGGAACCACACTTCACAGAAGTCTATAAATTTAATCATTTGATACTTGGTCAACATGTTGTCTACAAATTAAATTTTGTTGTGCTATCTCTTGTCTTTCTTGGTGTTGCATTTACGGTGGCCAGCAGTGTATATAAGTTAATTAAAAAAAACAGTATGGAGGAAAGCCTAGATCAGGGATGGCGAACCATTGCAACACGACACAATATTTTGGGCACGCCAGTGATCAAAATCGCTTGCATTTTATTTCAAAATAACAATGTTCACTATGAAGTATTACGAACAAATGCGAGTGATCGGTAGCGGTGCGGCGGAGAGCACACTCGTTTGTTATTGTCTTGCCTTCGCTACATCGTGGACTATAATTGCTTATGATGTTAAGTTTGTCTACGCATGACATAGTAAATTTCATTTGTATATAACTGTATTTTAAAATTTATTTGTGTTATATTTACGATTTTTAAGTGTTACTTAAAATAGCTAGTTCATCAAAAGATTAAAAGGGCAAGATAGTAAGTATAAAAAGGGGTATTTAAAATTTTTGGTGAATCAATAAACAGAATTTTTAGAAAAAGGCGACAAAGCGTTAGGTTTTTTATGTTCGGGAAAATGGTGGGGGTGAGGGGGATTTTGGGGAAGAAACAAATAAAACATTTTAAAAATTAAAAGTTAAAAAAATTTCTTTGTCAAAAAAATTTTAAAAAATCTTAAAATACTATAAAAAGTCATTCTCAGTATTTTTAAAAAAAAAAAAAAATTGGTGGTTAAATTTCCCGCCCCAAAGGGATTTGGTATTCAAAAAAAGCTATTTTTTTGTCTTGTGGGGAGTTAAAACTAAATCCCCCTTTGAAATAAGTTTTTCCATTTTTTCACGTAATTAGGGTTAGATTCAATTTCATCCCCTCCACGTCGTAGGAAAAATTTTCTTCCTCATCCGTAGTATACCATCAGGTGTGCTGGTTTTTGCGGTCTATGTGGAGTCATTTTGTGTCTACTATTGTTTTAAGTATTTCTTTTTTCTTTTCCCCCCCCGAATTTTTTTCTTTTTTTTTTTTTTGAAAATTTCCCTTCTATTGTTGTAGAGCCAGAAAGGGGGGTTTAGTAATTTGGGGTTGGATGAGGAAGGGACATGGATGAAGCTTTTAAAAGGGGGGAACAAAATTGTTTGTGGTGGAAAGGATTTCATTACTTTTTACAGGAACAAAAATTTGGGTGAGGTTCAGGGACGGGGAAAATTTTTGTGGTGGATGGCAGGAGTTGGGCTTGGGGTTGAAGATGATGTGGAAATAGGGGGTGGATATTGATATATTTGTTTTTTGAAAGTGGTTCAAGTAATTTTAAAAAGGGGGAATTTTTTTTTTGATATATTTTTTTATCTGTTTGGGTAGCATTATTTATGGTAGAGGATTTGGCAGCTTGAGCGTATGTTTGAGATAACTGTAGGGGCTATTAATTTACGTGCTTCCCGGGTAAAAAATATTTTTATTTTTTTTTTATCTCCCGTATTTGTTTCTGTATTTTCCATTTTAGGGCAAATTTTGGAATCTTTATGGAAAGAGGTTGTAGGGAGTTTTAAAATTTTGGCTCTAGAATGCAATCCCTTGGGAAACATGTCCCGCAGACGCACATCTAGGGGAAAGTCAGCTGTCCCCGCAGGAAATTTTGGGAAAGACCGAACCCTGACACTTGAAACAGAGCAGAGGATTCGGTATGTATGGGCGTATTCTACAGTCCAGGTATCCAGCTTTTATATTTGTTGGTAGTATTGGGCTGTTGAAAGTTAAAATTAAGTGTTTAGTTGGAATATGTGTAGAGTCCTTTTTAATAATGATTCTTCTGACCTGAATAACACCCTGATTGTAAAAACCCTCGAGGATTTCCGCTTCAGGGGTGCTAAACAGGTGAGGTTCAGAAATGACACCACGGCAGGAATTAAGTGTTTTGTGTGGACTTATTGTAACAGGACTATTTAGGAAAGACTTCGCAAGCAGAAAGGACTTAGTTTGAAGAGCAGAGTTTGTTTCAATAAGCAGATCCCCGAAACGCAATCTTTTAACGGATTTCGGTTCACCACCTATTCCGATGAGGGCTTTTTGTATTGCAAACGGTGATACTTTTGACATTTCATTGTTAGGAAAAATTATTAAAAATCTGTATGAGTTGCAATCTGGTCAATGGTAAGATTGGGAAATTTAAGGGCCCTTTTTACCCGGCACAGCTGCTTTGGGGATCCAAAAAAACGCGTATACAACTTCGCCCTGGCGTGCGTCCACCCACCAGGAGTCAACAAGGGAGGCAGTCTGCCGGTCATCTGGCCAAAAACCGGCACGGCGCTTACCTGGAGTACACCCAGAATATAATGCTACAGTCCAGGGCGAGGTAAGGGTAAAGGACACCCCTTATCTGCAGCACCTAACCCTACAGCAGTGCCCCCCTTCGGGGTTTTGGGAGTGAGTGATTGTGATTTTTAGGGCGCAAGAGCCATTTTGGCAAATGCTGCGCCAAACATTTGTTGAATATTCATAAAATTTAAAACGTCAGATTAAGGGCAAATCTAATATTAATACAATAAAATCGTCTAAATTCCATTTATAATTTAACACTATAAATCTTTTGAAAGTTAAAATAAAAATTTTGAAAACAATCTAATCATAAAAGGGAACACGTTATTTATAAACAATTGAAATCTTTCATTTGATTATTTTTTGGATTTTGTCGGTGTCTGTATTTTTTAAGCCCATTCATAATTCGAAAATTCAAAGATTCATCAATTTCATAACTAATCATTTCCTCATCTTCTGATGTGTATACGTTACTTTTTTTTTTGCCTATGTGGTTGTCATTCAATTTTAATGTCGGGTTTTTGGGTTGCTGTGAGCTTTTCTTTTTCTATTTTGTTTTAAATTATTTTCAGTCTTAGATATTGTGGAAGTTCGAGTACTGGATGAGGTAGGGTTAAGTAATGGTACAGTTGGTATATTTTCAGCTAATAAAGATGAAGCAGAAGTATTCAGGCTATTGCCATTGGTAATTTTAGTGAAAATGGGTATAGGTAAATGAGATTTACTTGATTTGTCTAGAGTTACTGCAGATGTGGAAGGAAGTAGATTTGCTTGAGTGAATGTGGATGATGTAGAGACTACAGAAATTGTGGACGTGCTTGGCATCTGATTGGCAGAATATTTTGTTTTAGATATATCAAAAGGGGGACAAAAGATATTTGTGATGTTTGGGATCTTTTTTGAATTGCAGTTGATATATTTGACAGTTTAGTAGCTTGAGCATATGTTGGAGTTAACAAAGGAATTATTAATTTTCGCGCTTCTAAATAGGATATGTTTTACGGTTTTAATTTCCTGGATTTGTTTTCTAATTTCCATTTTGGGCATAGTTTTGAATTTGATGGATGGGTTTCTGCACAATTAAATTTCGGCTCCAGTATACAATCCGTGGAAGAATGCCCAGCGGATGCACATCTAGACAAGTTAACTGACCGCGGCAGGATGTTTGAGAATGTCCAAACCTCTGGCATTTAAAAAGCAGCGCAGAGGATTCGGTATGTATGGGCGTTTTTTAAAAGTTGAGGAATCCGGCTTTATTGTAGATGGAAGTTTTGGGTTATTAAAGGTAAGAATTAAATGTTTTTGTCGGAAGAACTGTTGAATCTTTTTTTATGGTAATTCTTCTAACTTGGATTACACCCTGATCAGAGAATCCTTCAAGAATCTCCGACTCAGGCATATTCAACAAGTCAGGTTCAGAAATGACACCTCTGCAGGTGTTTAGAAATTTATGAGGAGTTATAGTTACAGGCGAGTTAAGAAAACTTTTAGCGAGAAAAAATGATTTGGTTTGTAAAGCAGATATGGTTTCAATAGTAGATCCCGGATCTTTAAACGTTTTATAGTTTTTGGTTCACCACCTATTCGTAGTAAGGCTTTATGTATTGCAAAAGGAGAATTATTTAAATATCGTTATTTGGTAGAGAAATCAGTAATAATCTTGCATTTTTCGATAGTTGATCAACGTTGAGAGTGGGTAATACGAGGCCTTTACCCGGGCACAGCATATCTGGATCCATAAGAACGCGTATACCACTTCATCCTGGCGTGCCTCCACCCACCACGGAGTCCAACAAGGGAGGCAGTGTGCCGGCCCGGGCCCAAAAACCAGGCACGGCGCTTACCCAGAGTACACCCAGAAGATGTGATACAGTCCAGGGTGAGGATCCAACGGGTAAACCTGACACCCCATCTGCAGCACTAACCCTAAGCAGTGTTCTTCGGGGATCCCGAAGAGGACTACCAGCCGATTGACAGGAGCGGGCTCATCCTGCCACCCGTCTACAGTGAAGCGTGGGGCCAAAGGGAACGCAGAGGTATCCCTAGGCTCAATCTCCTCCCACAGGGGGAGTGGGGCAAAGGGAACGCAAAGGGTCCCCAGAACACCATTTTCCTCCTTACGGGGCGCCGCACACGGCAAACATGCGGGTCGTAAAACCAACGTTGTTAGTCGAAATCAAATAAAGAAACATATGCAAAGTATTTAAAGAAATATACGAAAAAGAAACTAAATTAACGCAATAGAAAATCTAAATCACAGTATGTTAGTAGTAAAACGCAAGTTTTTTCATCAGAAAAACAAAAAATTTTAACAAACGTTCTTTTTAGTATAGGTCTGTGGTCTAGACGGGAAAAGAAGAAAAGGGAAATTTTGAGAAGAAGGGCCGAAAATAGAGAAAAAATCACTAGGGTACCCTGGGTTCGTGAAGCCCATGTTTACCAAAGACAGTAAACCCCTTAGGAAGAGAAAAAGATCACTAGGGCACCTCGGGAGCGTGAAACCCGTACTCACTTAAAGAATGTGAGCCCCCTGAGGGGTTATGTTCTGGAATAGTGGTATGCAGAATATCGTCTAAAAAACGGCACTTTGAAACAATCTGCAAACCCTCTTGTCAAAGAAGTGAGCTACAGCAAAAATAATTAATTGCTTAAAAACCGACAGGCAGATGACTCCTATTGAGCATACATTCTACCAAAAGTAATATCTTACAATCCTAATACAAGGTATTTGTCATCCATACACACAATATGTAATAATAGAGCTCACACTAATGATACTTCAGTTTGAATTTCACTATTACTATAGTGTAGCTCATGGTAGTTTGATCCCTCAGGGAGCTCACCTTCTTTAGGTGAGTACGGGTGTCACGATCCCGAGGTGCCCTAGTCATCTTTTTTATTCTCCCAAGGGGTTTACTATCTTTGGTAAACACGGGCTTCATGAACCCGGGGTACACTAGTGATCCTTCTCTATTTTCGACCCTCTCTCGTCATTCCATTTTTGCTTTTCTTCTTTTCACGTTCAGACCACAGACTACTATTTTAAAATTAACTAGTTCAATTATTAGTTTTTTCTATTGAGAAAACTTACGTTTTATTACTAACCTATTATGGTTTACATTTTGTATTGCGTTATTTCGTTTCTTTTTAGATTTCTTCCAATATTTGATTATGTTGTTTATTGTGTTCGTAACGTTGGTTGCCAACCGCATGTTTTCCGTGTGCGGCGTCCCGTAAGGAAAAATGTTTTCTGGGGATTATTTATTCCTTTTCCACGCCCCTATTGAGAGATTGGTGTGCCCTGGTGCCCTCTGCGTTCTCTTGGTTCGCTTCACTGCAGACGGGTGGCAGGAGTGAGCCCCCCTTTTTGTCAATGGGTTTGGTGGCCTCTCTTCGGGTCCCAAAACACTGCTTTAGGGTTAAGTATGGTGTTTCCTAGAAAGCGGCCCGTTTTTAGTGTCTTTAACTTTAAAAGGGGTGGATGAGCCACGTTTTTGTGTAAATGGAGGCGTGGTTTCCTAGAGCAGTGGATGTGAGCGGAACGTAAAATAGCAGTGCCGGCACGATCGTAATAACCGCAGCAATAGTTCGGTGAACGTTTTTCACGACAGCGGTGACAACAAAATGAGTTTCAATATTTCCTGGACTCCTGAAGAGGAAGAAGTTTTAATAGATTTCGTGAGAAATCACGATGTTTTATACAATATAAGACATCAAGATTACAGGAAGGCGCAAACTAAACAAAGATTGCGGGAAAGTATTGGGACCACACTGGAAAAATCAGGTACGTGAAAATAAAAAATTTTGTATGTTCTTTCACATATGATATACATTTGCCTCCGAAAGACTGCGTACAGGCGATCATCTTTTAAATTCATGCAATAATCGTTAGTTAAATGAAGCCTTTCTGAATCAAAACTATTTTTTATTGATTCCTTTATCGTCGTAAATTCAAAATAGTATAATCAACAATCACCTGCATATTACATAAAATAATATAAATATTTATAACTTGAGAACGCCAAATAGGGTTTAAAAAGTCTGCGTACACTAAAAAAACCCTTTACAATAATGGTTGTAACAAAAAAAGTTAATACTCTTGGGTTTTCTATTTTTTCAAAACTTAAAATATTTGGAAAGGGTTTTTTAACTAGTTTAATTGTTTCATCTGTGGATATTTTTTTTCCTTTTCTTGACTGATTTGAGCATTTCCTTGGATGTTTTACGTTCTCCCTTTACCCTCAGTAAGTCCCAAAAAATGCTGTTTGTGCTTAGGTCTGGGGACTAGGTTGATTCTGGGGTTGGTTTGGGACATGTCAAGTGAGTGAGTGAGTAATTTAAGTTTTGGGAAAGAGCCAAATCTCAAACTGCGCCAAACATTTTTAAAATTTTAAAAACATTGTAAAAATATAAAGCATTGAAATACATTTTTAAAAAGATAAAATTTCAAGTCACGTATTAAACAGTTATCAAGTAAAAAAAGAAAAACAAAATTGGGTGTGTGTGGGGGGGTCCCAAAGTCAGACTGATCTTAAAATAAAAGCATTGATAAAAAAAATTTTTGCTTAATAAAAAAATTTTGTCTTAAGCAATGTGATCAATAACATTAGTCAAAACCCTTTTCCCAAAATCTTGGAGTTATCCCCTTTTTAAGAAGCAGGATTGTTCTTGTAACACTCCTTCATGGCGAATTTATCTTGAGGAATCGTTTCGAGTTCGTTTTCAACGTCATAGACAATCATGTCTTCCTCATCCGTTGTATATTCTACATTTGTAGATTTTCGAGGTTTATGCTGAGCCATTTTAATATCTATTACAGTTTTAAGTAGTTCTTTTTTCCGTTTTCTGTCCCGAGATTTTCTTTGTTTTTTCGAATTTTGTGATATTGTTGAGTCAGAAGGAGGTTGAATACCGGAACCGGATGAGGAAGCAGACATGGTTGATGAAGCTTTAATAGGGGTAAACATATTATTTGTGGTGGAAAGTGCGTCACCAGATACAGGAATAGGTGGTTGACGTTTAGAGACATTAGATTCTGTTGCAGAGGTGGATGGCAAAAGTTCTGCTTGGGTAGAAGATGATGTGGATATAACAGGAGTGGTTATTGATATATTTGTTTTGGGGATTGGTTTTAGTGGTTGAAGTAACTTCAAAGGTGTACATTTGACTTTGGTTATATTTTCATCTGTTTGAGTGAAATTGTTTTTAACAGAGGATTTGGCAGCTTGAGCGTAAGTTTGAGAAGGTTGAGGGGCTATTAATTTTCGGGCTTCTAAATATGATATGTTTTTGTTTGTTTTAATTGTTTGGATTTCTTTTTCTGTTTTCCATTTTGGACAAAGTTTAGAATCCGCAGAGTGTTGTTGTGTACAATTGACGTATTTCAGCTCCAGACTGCAATCTAAGGCAATAGACGCACACCTAGGGCACGTCAATTGTCCTCTGCAGGCAGTTTGAGAGTGTCCGAACCTCTGGCACTTAAAACAGCACAGAGGATTCGGAATGTATGGACGGATTTTACAATTTAAATAGCCAGCTTTAATGTTTTGGGGTAGTGTGGGGCTGTTGAAAGTTAAAATTAAGTGTTTGGTCGGTATAACAGTTGTCTCTTTTTTTATTGTGATTCTCCTGACCTGAATAACACCCTGATCGGAGAATCCCTCAAGGATTTCCACTTCAGGGGTGGTCAACAGGTCAGGTTCAGAAATGACACCGCGGCATGAATTAAGAGTTTTATGTGGACTTATTGTTACAGGTGAGTTCAGAAAAGTTTTTGCGAGAAGAAAAGACTTTGTTTGTACGGCAGAGAGTGTTTCAATTAGTAGATCACCGGATCTTAATCTTTTAACAGATTTAGGTTCACCACCTATTCCTACAATGGCTTTCTGTATAGCAAAAGGCGATTTTGATGCCATTTCATTATTCGGTTAAGAAATTAAAAGAAATCTGGTATGAGTCGATATCTGGTCAATATTTAGGTTGGGTAATACGAGGCCTTTACCCGGGCACAGCAGCATTGGATCCATAAGAACGCGTATACCACTTCATCCTGGCGTGCCTCCACCCACCACGGAGTCCAACAAGGGAGGCAGTGTGCCTTGGGACATGTCAAAATATCGGACTTCAGAATATGAGCCATTTGCTTGGTACCTTTGTGCCGCTGAAAGTAAAAATCATTGCTCTCCGCAAGTTTATCGGCATATGCCCCGATATTTTACTTCAATAAGTTCAAGTCGACAATTTTGTACATTGTGGATCCAATAAATTCCAGATATCCAGCCAAACGGCTTTCAATACACCCCCAAACATTATGCCTCCTTCTCCAAGCTTGATAGTCACAAAAGGGTTCTCTTTCTTAAGATCTGACTAGGAATTTTTGCAGTTGTATCTTTGTGCTTTTTAATGTTAAATTACAGAAATTACTTTCAATTGAATATATTACATTTTTCTAAAAAATACGTGTCCTATTTAGGTGTTTTTTGGCAAAGGCTCATTCTCTTAGCTTTGTTCATTCAAAAGATGAATGGCTTCTTGAGTGCTACTCGGGCATGATAGTCATCTTTTTTCAGTTTTCTTCGAATGGTAATTAAAGCCACACTTTTTTGCAATATCTCAGCAACAGTTTTAGCTATTTGTGACACTTATATTCTTGGATTTATTTTTATAGAGCGTATTACAAAGCAAGATTCTCGAAGTGACACTTCAGACGGGTGGCCGGATCTTGGCTTGGACGTTAAAAATTTAGTTGATTTGTAGTTTATGAACACTTTTTGTATCAATGAATGTCTCCCCTATTTACAATTACAACAATTGCTTTAAAAAGTTTCCCTTTCTCAAGTTTTATGATGATTTTTCTTGTAATAATACAACGACCTCTATTCTGTTGCCTGTCATGGAACCACAAAAGTTTTCAAATCTCAAATCCTAAATAAATCGTAAAAAAGTTTATAATTACTTGAAAACACCATTTTTAGTGCAATTATTTTACAATAAAAGGTATTTAAAAGCTTTATTTTGTAAGTGTACGCAGACTTTTGGCGCGGATGTTCCGTGATTATTTGGTGGCCATTTTTGTTTTTTTCGTTAATGCGAATTTTGTTGCTGTTGTTTGAATAAAGAAATTTTGAAGAATTACTGACAAGTATTTTGATTTTCTAAAACGAGATTTTAATAGTAATTATAGCATAAACACGTACGATTATTGCCTGTACGCAGACTTTCGGAGACAAGTGTATATCAATACGAATTCGAGCAGTCAACTGCCGAATTAACACTGTAGACGGGCAGCCGAATCTTGGATTGGACGTTAAAACTTTTAGTTGATTTGTAGTTTACGAACACTTTTTGAATCAATTAATGTCTCGTATTAACAATTTCAACAGTTGCTTTAAAAATGTTCCCCTTTTCTGAAGATCTATGATGATTTTTCTTTCAATAATCATATCGATCTCTATTCTGTTGCCAGTCACGGAACCACAAAAGTTTCCAAATCTCAAATAATAAAGAAATCCTAAGAGAAGCTTATAATTACTTAAAAATTCGATTTAATGCAATTATTTTACAATAAAAGATCTTTAAAAGCTCTATTTTGAAAGTGTACGCAGACGTTTGGCGGGGGATGGTTGGTGATTATTTGGTGATCATTTTTGATTGTTCTCGTTAAGGTGTATTTTGTTGCTATTGTTTGAGTAAGGAAATTTTGAAGAATTGCTGACAAGTATTTTGCTTTTCTAAAGCGAGATTTTAATAGTAATTATTGTTAGTATTAATTATTGTTATAGTATTAATGTAGTTATTATTTTTTGTTCCTTTGGTAAGTTGGATTAACTTATATATATATTTATATAAGTGAATCCAACTGTATATATATTCTGTTGTGTGTTTAAGCTTCTTGGTGAATGCACTCAGGCCTTTTTAGAAGCATCACAAGAATGTAAAGTTTACTCAGTTAGGACTAGAGGTATGATTCAATAAAATAATTTTTTTTTCCGCTCTAAATAGCAATTCAGTTTTTCCGACCTTTTTTTTAAAAATAAAAATAATAATAATGTTAGAACTTTTTTTTCTTGATAATAAAGGTAAATGCCGCTGGCCCGTCAAGATCGGACTTTTGGACACCGTTAAAAACTGATGGAAACTGCAACGTAAATTTATTACTACTAATATGAATCTGTAATTTTTGTTTCAATATTTAACATTAATTAATTACTTATAATTTTTTTTAAATCTTTTTCATAGTTGGATTCAGCCTTCCGTATCATCGAAAGATGTCGCAGACTAAATAAAAAATTCAACAGCGAGGAAGTGATTTTTCAGGTTTTATAAGAGATCCTGATTGCTGGTTTAATAACGGAGCAACCACTATTGGTCAAACGAATGATGCAATTCAAACATTCTTTGAAACATTGCTTCGACAAAATAATACGAACACCGCGAAAATGGCATGGCCCATTTCAAAGACGCACAGCGCGCATGTCATTTTGCGTTGCAGTCCGCCGCCTAGCGGATTCGAAAGGTAATGTATCAGTCGCTCAACAGCTGCAATAGGTGTTGCACGCGTCTATGTAATTTCTGAAAAACGCAATAATGACGGATCTGTCAGAGTTCGAAAAGGTATGATTGTTGGAATGAGGTGCGCTGGTTGCTCGGTGACGGAAACAGCTAATTATTTGGGGCGTGCAAAAGTACTGTATCTGCGTTATGACAGCATACAAGAAGTGCGGGAATGTGGCGTCTGGCAAGCACAACAGTGGACGGAAAGAAAGCTACCGAGAGGGATAAAAGAGTCTTAACCCGCATAGTGGCCCGAAAGCGCAAGCAATCGCTATCCCAAATAACGTCTGAGGTGAATAGTCATCTTCGTAACCCTATTTCAGCAAGAACCGTCCAAAGGGAACTGCATGCTTCGAACTTGTATGGAAGAGTTGCAATTCGTAAACCTTTGGTAACAGCACGTCATGCTTTACAGCGACGCCAGTGGTGTAGAACACACAGACAGTGGACCCACAACAGTGGCAACAAGTCATCTGGTCGGATGAATCAACGTTCTCCTATTCAGACCACCGGACGAGTTTATGTGTGGAGAACACCCAAAGAAGCATTTGCTCCTGAATGCATCATGCCGACTGTGAAGCATGGAGGTGGGTCCCTTATGGTATGGGGGCGATATCTTGGCGTGGTCTTGGGCCACTTGTTACTCTGCATGGCAAGGTTCAAGCTGCCCACTATGGCGATATCCTGGGGGATCAGGTGCATCCATTTGTTCAGACTTTATTTCCCGGAGAATGCCCATTTTATCAAGACGACAACGCTCCTATCCACAGAGCTAAAATCGTGCAAGAATTGTTTGCAGAGCATGAGGGGACGTAGGTCATCTTTCTTAGCCCCTCAGTCACCTGATTTAAATATTATTGAATATGGGGATATTTGGAGTCAAAACTCCGTGCTCGATTCCCCCCACCATCTACGATTTCGGCATTAGAGACCGCTCTCCACGAAGAATGGCTTCATATTCCATTAAAAGTTGTTCATGACCTCTATGCGTCCATCCCACGTCGCATACAGTCTGTAATTCAGTCAAGGGGGTCCAACTCCTATTAATAAAACATTTCTCCTCATTCATAGGTGTTCGTATTATTTTTGTCATATGTATATATATATATATATATATATATATATATTATAGCTGTATCAATGCAGGAAATGCTGCAAAGCTAATCTAAGAGAAGTCTACCCTAAAAGTCAACATCAATGTGGGGAAAAGAGATGCCTCAGCTGCAAGAGAACTGTTGCCGGAAGCCATATGTGTTACCTTCAGAAAGAATTTGCGAAGAAGACTAACGAAAAACTTTTATATTCTTCGATTCTGGGACAGACCAATCAACTGGAGAGCATATTGTGAATTTTGCTATAGCACATTACCTCGATGGTACTGAGTTTGTCTGAGAAGGCTATGATGCAATTGATAAATTTTGCAAATATCTCTTTTCTCTACGACATAAGGGATTCACGGCCTTAGCACACAACATGAAAGGGTTCGATGGACAATTTATTCTTTAATGGATGTTGGAACAAGGTCAATGTCCTCCAGTATTCCAAATGGCTCAAAGAAAATGTGTATAACATTATCTACATTAAATATAAGAATCATAGATACTTTCAACTTTTTTCCTATACCTTGCTAAGCTCCCAAAAACATTTGGTTTGGAAGAATTGGCTAAGGGGCATTTTCCACATGTATTTAACTGTCCTTCAAACCAAAGTTATGTCGGATCGTTTCCGGGCTGTAAATTACCATCGTCTATGTCAACTGGCAACAGAGTAAAATTTTTTCTGTGGTATAACTGTCAAAAAACTAATACTTATGACTTCAAAAAAAGAGATGCTTAAAAAACTGCAGGTAAGAAAAAATTAAATAAAATTAATATGAGGATAAAATGAATAAAAACTTTTTAAAAAATGATAAAGGAAGTTTTAAAACCCCTTTACTTCCAGATATGTTTTCATCATGGCTGTGAAATTTGTTACGATGGAGATTAAATACACCTCTTGGTTGGTACTAAAATGAGAAGCCTGCGTCAAAAGAAAGAAAGTGTTATAGATATGTTGCGACAGAGAGGATATAATATCATCCAAATGTTGGAGCACGATTTTGTACATCGGAAGAAAACGGAGCAATTCAAAGAATTCCTTTTGCAGCACGAGGTCACAGACCGATTGAATCCTAGGGATACATTTTTTGGTGGAAGAACCAATGGAATTAAGCTTTTCTTTGAAGGATGTGCGAAATACATTGATTTCACCAGTTTGTATCCTTGGGTTAACAAATACTGTCAATATCCTGTTGGCCATCCCGAAATAATAACGGAGGATTTTCGGGATATTGACAGATATTTCGGTCTGGTGAAATGCAAAGGATTTCCTCCTAAAATCTATTCCACCCCGTGTTACCATTTCGATGCAATGGTAAATCGATGTTTTCTCTCTGTCGCACGTGTGCTGAAACCCTCAATCAAAACATTTACGGATACATTTACACCATACGGATATACGGACGAAGAACGGTACATCTCAGGAACGTGGGTGACTGAAGAGGTAAAAAAAGCAAGGGAAAAGGGATACAAAATTATAAAGATAATAAAAGAAAAAAAAAATTTTTAGACATGCTTTTTTTATTTATAAATATATTTATATATCTTTTTTTTCTTTCAGATTTAAGAAGTATACCATTTTATGTCCTCAATCAAATGATCTCTTCCGTTTATGCTTCAATTTATTTTTAAAAATAAAGCAAGAAGCGTCTGGTTATCCGAAGGGATGTTTAACTGAACAGCAAAAATCAAAATATATCATAAGATATTCTGAAAATGAAAATATTTATTTAGATAAGAATTCCATCAATGTAAATTTAGGCCGGCGTAGAGTGGCGAAATCAGCTCTAAACAGCTTTTGGGGAAGGTATATACAAATCTATTATTTTAGCAAATATTACAAAAAAAAGTATTTTATTATTTTTATGCATGATACATTTTCTCTTTTCCAGATGGGGTATGAATCTGAACAAAAATAGACTTTTGTGTCAACGGTTCATGACTTTAATAAAATGTTGATGGACAAAAAACATGTATATACACTGGTGTGCAAAACTTAAGCAACAATGTAAAAATTTAGCAGATAGCCATGAAATTGCAGAAAAGGATGTCTGGAGATCAGTACAGTGAACACGTAAGTCAGTAGAAACGTCATGCGTATGCAAATATCAGGAACAAAACGTCAGAAGCGATGTGAGCGTACGCAAAACGCGTGATGTCGGCGCGCGCTGCTCTACAGTAGAATAAAATGAAAGACGGAGACGCAATTCAACATATTTGCTGCAAGTGCCAGTGAGTCAGTTCGTGAAATATGGCTAGAAGAAATCACCTGGACGACTTCACACGTGGAAGAATGATCGGAAAGCTGGAGGAGGGGCGTACTGTCACCAGTGTAGCTGCAGAGTTCGGAATCAACAAAAGTGTCGTTTCGCGCGTATGGAAAGCGTTCCAAACCACAGGTACAGCTGTTAGAAAGGTTGGTGGTGGCCACCCGACAACGACAACTGCAGGGGATGACCGATATATCATCCTGAAGGCGAAAAGAGGTCGACAGCAGTCACAAGCGCCATTGCTCAAAAACTCTGTACAGCAAAGGGTCGACAAGTGTCGCGGTTTACTGTGGCCGAACGCCTTCACAAAGGGGGCCTGTTCGCCCGCCGTCCTGAACGCTGCCTCCCGTTGAAAGTTGGCCACCGAAGCCACCGTTTACAGTGGGCCAGAGAGTACAAAAAATGGACAACTGATCAATGGAGTCGTGTCCTCTTTACGGATGAGAGTCTGTTCAGTACAAGAAGCGATTCTCAACGCATTTTGATTTGGAAAGAGATCGGGACCCGATTTTATCCCAGTAACATCAACGAAAGACACCGTTATAGTAGTCCTGGAGTTCTTGTCTGGGGAGGCATGCTGAACAGGCGAACTGAGCTTAATATTTTCGACAGAGGGTCTGTAACCGGGGATCGCTATTGTGAGGAGGTACTTCTTCCCCTTAGCGTCTTTCTGAGGTGCCATTGGCCCAGACTTCATTTTATGGATGACAATGCACGGCCACATCGCACTCTTGCTGTTGAGCTGCTGGAAAGTGAAGATATCACTCGAATGGATTGGCCAGCGTGCTCCCCAGATTTAAATCCCATCGAACATGTGTGGGATGCTTTGGGAAGACGTATTGCCACACGCTCACATCATCCGGAGTACAACCAACAACTCAAACAGATGTTGATTGAGGAATGGGCACTCCTACCTCAAGAAATGTTGCATCAGCTGGTTCTTGGTATGCGAAGACGGTTTTGAAGCAACCATTGTAGTAAGGGGAGGGCATATACCATAATAAGGAACATCTGCTTGTTTTTCTTTCTGTTGGATAAACAATCATGAGTCACGATACTATGCGTTCAATAAAGCTTGTTTTTGATGATTCCATACCATATGCGTTGTATTCCTTTTTCAGCGCCGATGCTTTCGTCATCATTTACGTACATAATACTCTCCCTCATTTCAGATTTTTATGTCTCTCAGATGATTTTTCGTGAAGTTATGGCAATAAACCCACCTAATGCATAAGTTTTGCACACCAGTGTGTATATATTTGATGGAGAATATGCATTTTAAAAGAAAAAAAAATCCTAATATTTCATAAAGTATCAGTACTCAATTTTATTTTTTTTTTCTTAGATAAAGAGGATGTTTCTCCGCTCCTGAAATAGCTGCATTTCAGTGGACTCAAAAGTATCAATTTTGTTATACAAGACAATCCCACTAATATTTATATTACTGCGTCCACGACTTGCCATGCTCGCCCAAAGCTTTCCAGTAAAATTGAAAAATTAAACGAGTCAGTGTTTTATTTCGATACGGACTCAATTATTTACGAAAGTGATGGAAATAATGATTCACCCCTCGGAAACTTTTTAGGAGAATTTACCGATGAGTTAAATGGAGGAACTATAACTTTTGTAACAGGTAAGGAGAAAAGTTTTTTTCTTTAAGAAAAAAAGGTTTTTTTTAAAAAAAAGGCGGTAAAAAAAATAACTTATTCATATTATTTAGGAGGACCGAAGAACTATGCGTACAAATTGTCGGATGGCTCTGAAGTATGCATAATTAGAGGATTTATTCTCAATTTTCAGAAAAGTTTAGTCTTGAACAATAATTCGGTAAGGAGCTTGTTTCAAGTATGGATGCAACTCGATTCATGACCGTTACGAATCCGAGAAATATAACGAGACAAGAAAAGAAAAGTCGAAAATAAAATGGAGAGTAAAATATATAAAATGGTGTACGATAAAAGAGTCATCCGAGCAGATTTTAGTACTTTAGCTTATAAGTAATAAACCTAGTATATATATATATAAGTACTTTTTTTTAAAAAATATTTTTATAAAATCTTATTTACCTTAGTATTAACAAAAAAATAAATTTTAACAATATTTATGTTTAAAAAAATCGTTTACTGTATTTTTTTAAAAATCTTTTATTATATTAAAGAAATTTTTTTTTACTTTTTTAATATTTTTTTTTATTATTTTTTACTAAGTGGTGGAAAAAAGAAGACAATAAAGAGAAAAAACTGTTTTGTTCGATGGTGAAATGTACAAACTTTTATTTATATATGCTTCCTTTTATTTTATTTTTTTTTTAAATAAAAAATTCATATATGAATGTATACATGTTACTTAAAATTTATAGAGAAAAATAATATATTTACATAAAATTTATAGAGAACATGTTTTTTCTATAATGTATAAATATATATTATGTTACATAAAATTTATAGAGAAAATAATTTTTTTTAAAAATGTATATATATGTGTGTGTGTATGTAAGTAAATGTATATATATAATGTTACATAAAATTTATAAAAAGAAAATAATAATTTGAAATATTGTATTTTCTATATTAGGTGTGGGGGGAAGACCTGACACAAATATTATTCAATACAAATTAACTCTTTTTATTAGGAAAAAAATTAAATACATCATTAAGAAATCTATTCGTTTTTCTTTGCGTACATACGTTTTCACACACTGCTTTTAACTAACTTTTCAGGTTTGAATATTTTCCTATTCAGAATGAAATTTTTAGGAATGTTTATTTCTCGCAAGGCTGCATGAAATTCTGTAAATCCTTTTGGAGAGGTTTTTCTGTTACGATGCAAATCTGTTATTAGCGACACAATGTTAGTGCGAGGTAACCGTTCTCTCTCACCGTTCTCTTCGTTCTCATAGATAATCATATCTTGGACCCCTGAGGGAGTAATTGAGTGAGTGAGTGTTGGGTTTTATGACGCAAGAGCCAATCTTGGCTAAGCTGCGCCAAACACTTGTTAAAATATTAAAACATTTGATAAAATGCAAGATATGATTTAAAACTTATCTTTTTAGAAATCTAGAATGTTTTTTTGCCGTTTGTTGGTACCTAATCGCAGCGGAGTTTAGAAATTGTGTATTTATATTGTTTCCATTTTAGAATACTGGCTCTTTCTTTTCCACTAATCACTTCTCGTTGAGGATGATGGATTTTTACAAATTTTTGAAGAATTTGTTAATATTGGTTTGCTTTTTGCACTCTCAAATATAGATATTTTTCGTAAAATGCGATGCTTGATTGATTGATTGTTGTTTTTTTTTTTTTTTTTGGCCCAAAAGAACCAAGTTTGGCTATATCACCAAAATTCTTTAGTATATAAAAATTTTTAAAAATATAAACACACAATAAATATAAAATTATAAAATATTTTTTTAAAATGTAAGAAGAAAAATAAAAAATTGAGAAAAGGGTTTAAAAATGCATAAATGAAAAATTTTTAATACATATTTTTTTTAAAAAAGAAAAATTAAAATGAAACAAAAAATTCTTTAAAAAATTATATTTCATGTAAAAAAAAAAAAATTGAACGTAAAAATGCAAAAGGTTTTGGGTTTTGGATTTTCCCCCAAGGAAAAAATAAAGTCAAAGTTAAAAAGATTGGTTTTAAAAAGGTGTTTTTTTTTGGGAATGAATACTATGGACATTCTATTTAAATGTAAAAAAGGGAAAAGGTCACATTGAAAAAGCCCCTTTGGGGACTCTCTCCTAGCAAAAAAATGTCTATCGTTACAGGTATTGCCCGTCGAAGTCAGTTAAGCGGACATTTTGTTTCTAAATTAGTACCGCTGAAATTGAGCAGTTAAAAGGGTGAATGTAGCTTTGTTGGGGGCCTTTTGTTTTCCCAAGTCTCTTGCCATTTGGGTGGATATAGTATTTTTATGGGTTTTAAATCCTGGTAAAAAAATCTGCTGCATGTGATCGGGGGTGGTTTTGAGCGTTATCAGCCTGTTCATTACCAAAATATACCCACGCGTGTCCAGGTACCCCAAAAAAAAAAATTATATCAAAACCCTTTCTTTCTAATTTTTTTCAGAAGTAAAATATTTTCATACAGTGGGGGTTTCTGCGTTATTTTTTGGAAAAGTGTAAGGACTCAAAAACTCTTATCACTGTAAAACAAAAGCGTTGGCTGGAAACCAATATATGTTGAAGTTCCCTTTCAAGAATGGCAGTCAATTCAGCACTAAAAACCGGCATAAATTTGTGGGGGTGAAACTCATAATGGTATCGTTAAAAAAAAACACCACACCCAACACTTTTTGGGTTTTTCGACCCGTCCTGAACTGGTATGTACTTAGAATATTTACTTCGGGGGAACAAAAGTTTGCTGATAAATAGGGCAGTACCGTTTATAACCAAAAAAGGGTTATATATTTAAAAAATTTTGGGATGTCCCAGGGTGGAAAAAAAGGATATTATTTTCCTGCATATTTATTTTCTTAAGTGGGCGTCATTAAAAAAGCTTTTTTTTCCAAAAAAAGGCGATGTTAAATGGAAGGGGGGTCATGGGTAAAATGAGACCAATGGCAAAAAAAAAAGGGTTTTTAATGGATAAAAACAGAAAAGGAAAACGAATAAAATAATTGGCATTTAACGCTCCCCCTTTAAATTTTCTAAAAGTGGTTGATGGCCCCATACGGGTTGTAACGGGCGAAGTTCTAAAACCCCAAACATGATTCTCAGAGCAGGTGTATTTGTCCAATCGTCATAAGACAGATCCCGAGCAGTGAGTGGTAAGTGGTGATTTTTTTTTATTGGCGAAAGAGCCGATTTGGGCTATACTGCCCCAAACATTTTTTTAATTTCCAAAAAAAGTTTTTTTTAAAAAGTTAAAATTTACTTTAAAAGATATAAGATATTTAAGCATGAAAATTCATTAAAAAGTTTAAAATTCATATTTAATTTTACATTTTTTTAAAAAAAGGCAAAGGGGGAAATACATTGGGGGATGTGTTAATAACATGTAAAACAAGATCTTAAAATAACGGATTTTAAAAACAAAAAAAGGGCATAAAGTAAAATACACGACAAAAATGAAAAATTTTTTGTTTTAAAAAATACAATTAAGTATTTGCAAAATGTTTTAAAAGATTTTTTTAATTCCGACTTTTACGGTCACGGGTTGGAGCAACGTGTGAGAGTATTCTATATTTTTCCCAACTTCACTCTGCCACCATTCTTGAAAGTAGTTCTTTCTGAGGAATTATTTTTTTTGGGGTGATTCCACCTTTTTTGAACATCTTAAATCATGTCCCCGAGATTCCTGTACAGGTGTGTTTTGGGTTTGTGAGGCGTAATTTTTTTTATTTCGGGGTAAGTTTTCTTTTCGGACGTCTTTCCTTGCAAATTTTTTTGAAGTTTTTTTGCACCCGGGGATGAAGAAGGTATTATTGGATACAGGGTTTCAGTTTCCGCAGGACATGTTTCAGCTGGTAAGGGTGAAAACTTTGATAACGTTGAAGTAGGTGTTTTTATTAGAGGGAAGGGGAAACGCAGTAGATGTAGATAAAATTAGTGGGTGGACGTATTAGTAAAGGAACGATGGTTGAGATTCAGATACGATGTAACTGTAAAAAATGTGAATGGTGAGAGGTTTGGAGTTGTGGTTGTATTTGCTAATTTAAAAAATTTTTTGGAAGACATTTTAGCTTTGGACTGGACATAAAGGTTGCAGTAGTTTTAAAGGCGGAAAATTTTTTGTAATATTATATCAGTTTGAGTTGTTTCAGATGAAGGTTTACCTTGTGCGTATGTTTGGGTTTAACTTAGCTATTTTTCAAAAATTTTTTCCATATAAATATTTCTTTTGTTTTAATTGCTTGGTTTCTTTTTTTGTTTTCCATTTGAGCATAATTTTGAGCGATGAATGGGACTGGGAGCAATTTGATTTCGGTTCTATAGTACAATCGGTGGAGGAATGTCCAAGGATGCAATGTAGAACACGTTAATTGACCGGGCAGGAAGTTTGGGGTGTCCCAACCTCTGGCACTTAAAAAGCGAGGGTTTGGTATGAGGGACGGATCTTACAGTTTAAAGAGCCAGCTTTTAATGGTTTGGGGGGTGTGGGGGTGTTGAAAGTTAAAATTAAATGTTTAGTCGGTATAACAGTTGTATCTTTTTTTTTATTCTTCTGCCTGAATAACACCCTGACTAAAAAATACCTCCCGGTTTTCATTTAGGGTAGTCAACAGGTCAGGTTCGAAAAGAAACCCCGACAGGTTAGAGTTTTTTGAGGGCTTATTGTTACAGTTGAATTCAAAAACGTTTTAAGAAGGAAAAAACTTGGTTTTAAAGGGAAAGTGTTTCTAAGTAAATCACCGGGTCTTAATCTTTTAACAGATTTAGGTTCAAAAACCCATTCCCATCAGGGTTTTGAATTGCGAAAAGGGGATTTAGAAACATTTCATTGTTTGGAAGAAATCAATAAAAATCTGGTATTCGCAGAGATCTGATCAACGGTAGAGTTTTTGGGAATACGGGCCTTTGCCACAGCAGCTTTTGGGCCATAAAAACGCTAAAAAACTTTAAACTGACGTGCCCCCACCCCACACGGAGTCCGGGGGGGCAATTGGCCGGTCATCTGGCCAAAACCGGCACGGCGCTTCAAGGCATCCCGAATATAATGCTCAGTCGGGCGAGGGGTCCAACGGGTAAACCCGCACCCTTTCTTCGCACTAACCCTAAGCAGTGTCTCTTCGGGGATACCGAGAGGTACTACCCCCGATTGACAGGGGCGGGCTCCTCCTGCCACCCGTCTCAGTGAAGCGTGGGCCGAAGGGAACGCAGAGATATCCCCGGCCCCAATCTCCTCCCCGGGGGGTGTGGGCAAAAAATCCCAGAACACCATTTTCCCCCACGGGACGCCCCACGCCAAAAAGGGGTCGGAAAACAAAAAAGAACAAGGTTTTTTGTAGTATAATCTGTTTGACGGGAAAAAAAAGAAAAGGGAAATTTGAATGGCAAGAAGGAGGGGAAAATAAGAAAAATCCGGGTACCCTGGGGTTGAAAGCATGTTTCAAAAACCAAAACCCCCTTTGGGAAAAAAAAAAGATCACTCCACCCCCGGGGCGTGAAAACCCCTACTCACCTAAAGAAGGTGAGCCCCCAAGGATTTTTTCGCGCGTTTCCCTGTAAAATTGAGCATATAACAGTTGGCCTGCATTTGTTTTAGTTTCTCCTGGAGTTTTTTCATTTACGTTTGTAATTATGATTTTTTTTATTTTTTTTCGGGCTTTGCTGCTCTTTTTATCGGTATGTGGAGAAAGATCTCTGTTTAAATTTTATGAATTTCCGAGGAAAAAAAAGATAATTTTTTTATTTGTTTTGTTTAACCCCCATTTAATAATGGATAAATGGGTATTACTTTAGGGACATCACTAACAAACGATCAAATACTGATGAGGTCTCCAAAAATTCTGATAAAACCCCCTTTAAAAAAAAAAATAAATAAAATTTTTAAGAATGTCAGAAATATGGGATCAGAAGTCATAAAACGCAAAAAAATTCATTTTATTTGTTTACAACTGGACAGACCCGATATTCAAAATAAAATTTTTTACGTTAGAATTTTTTTTTAATAAAATATAAAAAAGTTTTAATGTTTCAAAAGGGGGGAAGGAAAAACAACTGAAGAAAAAAAAATTCAAAAAATTAAAAGATATTTTGAAAAAAGTCATATGGGGAAACTTGTTGCGGTTTTTGTGGTGTACACATTAACAGGTTAACAAGGGCTAAAAGGGAATCCCGAATGGTGCCTCATATGGTATTTAATCCCGTTCATCCCGGGGCTCTTTTACAAAAATATGGATGCAGGTTGCCAACATATTACAAGTGGTGGTGGTGATGTTTTGTTTTTTTTTTCCAAACAGCGGCCATACTGCGCCAAACATTTGTTTAAATCTTAAAAAAAATTTGATTAAAAAAACCCAAAAATTTTTAAAAACCCTTTTTTAAAAAAAATAAAAAAAAATTAATTAAGCACCAAACATATATTAAAATTTTAAAATATTTCATAAAATTTTAAAAAAAACTGAACATATAGTTTCAATAAGTTAAAATATCAAATCATTTAAAATGTTTTCGAATTATAAAATCTGCCATAATTTGGTGGGGAATATTCAACATTAAGTCAGAAAAGTTTTTTTTTAAAAAAGAAAATGAAAAAAGTTTAAATTTTCGTTAAAAAAGGAAAAATGTGCATAAGATTTATGCCGAATAAATTTAAAACAAAGACTGTTGGGAGAATTTCTCCACCAAACTCGATATATGTATTAATAAAAAAAAATCGTTTTCTATTTTTGACAGTGTCAAATGTAGTAATCCGTCATTTCCTTTGATACTTCGTTGGTGTTATTATATGCATGTAACCTCCTCTTATGTGATTAAATTGTTCGCGTTCATCCTCATCTATATCGTACACAATCATATCCTCGTCTTCTGAGGTATGATGAACATAGCTTTTCTTAGGTGTGTGAGGTGTCATTTTAATTTCAATGTCTGCCTTTTGTTCTTTTGCACGCCTTTTTCTATTTTTTGAGTTTTGTTTTAATCGTTTTGGAATTAGGGACGTGTTAAAATGTTCCTTATTGGATGTAATAGCTGCAGACTCTGATATGGAAACTGATGATTGAACTTCAGTTGACAGAGCGGCAAATTTATTAGAAGTTGTAAGTACAGGGGATATTTCAGTTGATAACGATGAAGCAGAAGTATTTAGGCTATTGCTAGGGGAAGTAGTAGTAGGAATGAGCATTGGTAACAAAGACTCGCTTTGTATTGTTGGTATTATTGCAGGTGTGGAAGGAAGTAGATGTGCTTGAGTGGATGAAGATGACGTGGAGACGGTAGACATTGAAGCCGAGGTACTTGGTATAGTATTTGCAGAAGATACGGGTTTCAGACATTCTAAAGGTGGATGTGTGGTTATTGCTGTAGGTTTTGTAACTTGAGCATATGTTTGGAGTGAGTGAGTGAGAGTATGGGTTTATGGCGCAAGGCAAACAAACTGCGCCAAAGCATTCGTTAAAATTTGAAACTAATTATGTTAAAATAATTAAAAATGTCTCCTCAGTAAAATTTAAAATATCCAAAAGTATGTATAAGAAATTTATTCTATTGATAAAAGAAGTAAATAAATTGTGGTGTTGGGGTGTTTACCCCCACCAAGTCAGATAATATATTAAAAATGAAACAATTTCAAAAGGAGAATGGAACTATTTTGTTTAATACAAAGTTGGGCAATACATGTTGTTATAAAATTAGTTTCTACTTGTCCTGAGTCGGGTTGGTGTTAAAGTGCGTATATATGCGCGAGGATCTGGCTCCAGTTTTTCCTCCACGTCATATACGAGCATGTCTTCGTCATCAGTAGTAAACTCCTGAGGTGCTGGCTTTCTGGGTTTATGTGGAGCCATTTTTATTTCAATTTCTGGTTTCTGTATTTTTGGTCGTTTTCTTCTATTTCTTGAATTTCGTTTTACATTTTTTGGGATTTCTGATGTATTCGAAGGTTCACTATTGGATGTAGTAGGGACAGACTCTGGTAAGGGAACTAATGGCTGAATTTCAGGTAAAAGTGCAGTAAATTTATTAAAGGTTGTAAGAGGGTGGGTTTCAGTTTCTAAAGATGTATTTGCAGTGGAAAGTGAGTTGGATGAGGAAGTGGATATTATGGATGAAGATGGTTCAATAGGGGTGATCGTTTTATTGGTTGCGGTAACCACGGCATCAGACACAGGGGTTGGTGGCTGAGGCTGTGACACTGTTGTTGCAATTAAAGATGTAGAAGGCAGTAGTTGTGCTTGAGTTGAGGAGGAGGATTTAGATATAGCAGTTGTGGATATTAATGTATTTGTTTTAGGGATGGATAAAAGTGGCTGGAGTAATTTTAATGGTGGACAATTTACTTTTGTGATATTTTCATCTGTTTGGGTGGAATTGTTTACAATTGAGGGTTTTGTAGCCTGGGCATAGGTTTGGACTAACTGTGGTACTATTAGTTTTCGGGCTTCTACATATGATATATTTTTATTAGTTTTGATTTCCTGAATTTGCTTTTCGTTTTCCACTTTGGGCATAGTTTTGAATCAGCGGTATGGGGTAGAGAGCAGTTAATACATTTAGGCTCTAGACTGCAATCTGTGGAAGTATGTCCAACAGATGCACATCTAGAGCAAGTAAGTTGTCCGCGGCAGGAAGTTTGTGAATGTCCGAACCTCTGGCACTTAAAACAGCGCAGAGGATTCGGTATGTATGGGCGTATTTTACAGTTGAGATATCCGGCTTTTATTGTAGATGGGAGTTTTGGGTTATTAAAGGTAAGAATTAAATGCTTTGTCGGAAGAACTGTTGAATCTTTTTTTATGGTAATTCTTCTGACTTGGATCACACCCTGATCAGAGAATCCTTCGAGTATCTCTGACTCGGGAGTATTCAACAAGTCAGTTTCTGAAATGACACCTCTGGAAGAGTTTAGAGATTTGTGCGGAGTTACACTTAATGACGAGTTTAAAAAGGTTTTAGCGAGGAGGAACGATTTTGTTTGTACAGCGGAGTTTGTTTCAATGAGTAGATCCCCGGAACGTAATCTTTTACGGACTTCGGTTCTCCACCTATTCCTATCAGGGCTTTTTGAATTGCGAAAGGCGATTTAGAAGACATTTCATTGTTTGGAAGAGAAATTAATAAAAATCTGGTATTTTTTGATATTTGATCAACGTTGAGAGTGGGTAATACGAGGCCTTTACCCGGGCACAGCAGCTTTGGATCCATAATAACGCGTATACCACTTCGCCCGGGGTGCCTCCACCACCACGGAGTCAAAAAGGGGAGGCATTTGGCCGGTCAACTGGCCAAAACCAGGCACGGCGTTTCCGGGTACCAGAAGATAAAAACGATGGAAACTGCAATGTAAATTTATTATTACTATTATGAAAGTGTACTTTTTGTTTCAATATTTTACAATATAGTTAATTTTTTTTTATCGTTTTTCATAGTTGGATTCAGCCTTCCGTATCATCGAAAGATGTCGCAGACCAAATAAGAAATTCAACAGCGAGGAAGTCATTTTTCAGGTTTTATTAGATCCTGATTGCTGGCTTAATAACGGAGCAACCACTATTGGGCAAACGAACGATGCAATTCGAACACTCTTCGAAACATTGCTTCGGAGAGTGACGAGTAGCTTGAGCCTAGGGGCCCTTGAGAAAAAAGCAATAATTTTTTGGGAACACCTCGACAGACCCATCTCTACGCTTTTAAAATGCTTGTATCGGAAATGAGCGGAAAAAATCATGGCAGGGCCACTAAAGTTTTACAATCAAAAACCGAGGTGCGTCTTGATGAAGGTTTTAATGTTGAGATAATTACCATTCGTCGACCCGTTGGGGGTTTCCCGGGGAAAAAACAACAGGAGAGCGTTAATCCCATCTATCGATAGATTGAGGGAAAACATCCATCCGTGGGGTCCCCGTCGACGATTTGAATATTTGCTGCGCTAAAGCAATTTTTCTTGCTATTGCAGAAGGAAAAGATGCAGACTTTAACCCCCTTTGGGAGAAAAGACTGTTGCCTCCTTCAAAGACGTGCAATAGCATTGCATCAAAAAAACTGGTGTACCACAAGGACCTTGTGGATTTGAAAAAATTTGTTTTGTTCGAGCAATATTTAAAAAATACAAGTTATTGCCCTTTCCCATTACTGCTTTAAATCAGGTACAATTATTTTTCATTATTTTTTTTTTAATTGCCCCAAAAAAATTTTTAATATATATATATATATATATATATATTTACGATCTTTTTTCTCCTAGGTGTGTTACAAAGGCCCCGTTCGGGAGGTGAGTGAGTGGGGTAAATTTTGGGGGTTTTATGGCGCAAGAGCCAATTTTGGGGTATACTGGACAAACATATGTTTAAAAAATTAAAAGGTATATAAAATTTCTGTTAAAAAAATTTTAAAAACTTAAAAAAAAGGGATAAGATTTATTTTCAATTTAATTAAAAATTAAAATTTGGGGGGGGAGAATTCCCCCCCAAGTTTCACAGGTATTGGGGAAAAGTTATTTTCTGTGTCTTGTCGGAGTTAATTCTCCCTTTTTATATGTTTTTCCTTTTTTTTTAACGCAGGCCGGGTTCGATTCAATATCGTCTTCTTTCGTCGTAAACAATCATTTCTTCCCCCAAACCGTTGTATACCCATCAGAAGTTTGGTTTTTCTCGATCTGTGTGGGGGTCATTTTTATGTCTAAAACTGTTTTTAAATTTAATTTTTTCTTCTTTTTTTATCCCGAATTTTTTTCCTTTTTTTAAATTTTTTTTAATGTAGGGCTAGAAGGGGGTTGGGGGTTCAGAGACGGTAACTTCTTGGGGGATGGCAAGTTGGGCTTTTCGTTGAAGAAGATTTTGGAAATAGGAGGGATATTGATATATTTGGTTTTTAGGGAGTGGTTCAAGTAAATTTAAAGGCGGACATTTTATTAGTGTTATATTTTCATCTGTTTGAGTAGAATTATTTATGGTAGAGGATTTGGCAGCTTGAGCGTATGTTTGAGATAACTGTGGGACTATTAATTTACGTGCTTCCGGATAAGAAATATTTTTATTTGTTTTTATCTCCTGTATTTGTTTCTCTGTTTTCCACTTGGGGCATAGTTTTGAATCAGCAGTATGGGGTTGAGAGCAGTTAATACACTTAGGCTCTAGACTGCAATCTGTGGAAGCATGTCCAACAGATGCACATCTAGAGCAAGTAAGTTGTCCACGGCAAGATGTTTGTGAATGTCCGAACCTCTGGCAATTGAAACATCGCAGAGGATTCGGAATGTACGGGCGAATTTTGCAGTTAAGGTATCCGGCTTTTATTGTGGACGGAAGTTTCGGGCTATTGAAAGTTAAAATGATATGTTTTGTAGGAATAATGGTAGCATCTTTTTTTATTATAATCCTCCTGACTTGAATCACACCCTGATCAGAAAATCCTTCAAGTATTTCTGATTCAGGAGTGCTCAACAAGTCGGGTTCAGAAATAACACCGCGAGAAGTATTCAGTGATTTGTGAGGAGTTATTGTTACGGGAGAATCGAGAAAAGTGCTTGCGAGGAGAAAAGATTTCGTTTGTAAAGCGGACACAGTCTCTATCAGTAGATCCCCGGATCTTAAGCGTTTGACAGATTTCGGTTCTCCACCTATTCCAATTAGTGACTTATGAATGGCAAATGGTGATTTTTTAGATATTTCAATGTTTTGCAATGGTATCAATAAAAACCTGACATTAGTAGCAATTTGATCAATGTTAAGTTTGTTGGGTAATACGAGGCCTTTACCCGGGCACAGCAGTATTGGATCCATAACAACGCGTATACCACTTCATCCTGGCGTGCCTCCACCCACCACGGGTCAACAAGGAGGCGGTGTGCCGGTCAACTGGCCAAAACCAGGCACGGCGCTTACCTGAAGTACACCCAGAATATAGTGATACGGTCAGGGTGAGGATCAGCAGGTATTTTGCCTTATCTGCAGCACACTAACCTACGAAAGCAGTGTCTCTTCAGGGGACACCGAAGAATTACTACCAGCCGATTGACGAGACGGGCTCACTCCTGTATCACCCGTCTACAGTGAAGCGTGGGCCAAAGGGAACGCAGAGGTATCCCCCAGGCCACCTAACCTCCTCCATATTGGAGAAGTGTGGGCAAAGGGAACGCAAAGGATCCCCAGAACCATTTTCCCCCCTTACGGGACGCCGCACACAGCAAACATGCGGAGTCGGAAAACCAACGTTGTTAATCAAAACAAATAAAAGTAACATAATCAAAGTATTTAAAAGAAATATACGAAAAGGAACTAAACTAACTCAATACAAAATGTAAGAAACCATATTATGTTAGTAGTAAAACGTAAGTTTTTTCATCAGAAAAACAAAATTTGAACTAGGTTCATTTTTTTTTGTATAAGGTCTGTGGTCTAGACGGGAGAAGAAGAAAAGGGGGAAATTTGAATGGCAGAAGTAGGGCCGAAGTAGAAAAGATCACTAGGGTACCCTGGGTTCGTGAAGCCCATGTTTACCAAAGACAGTAAACCCCTTAGGAAGAAAAAGATCACTAGGGCACCTCCGGGGCGGTGAAACCCGTACTCACCTAAAGAAGGTAGGCCCTGAGGTACGTTGGGTGTGGAGTAGTGATTGAAGATAATCGCTCGGTTATCGACTGGGCGCTTCTTTAAGCGTTTTCACTGCAGAAATACTGTCGCCATTTACCGTACTTCAATTAATCGACTCCAATATACCCCGTAAGTACTGCATCTATACTGACAGCATGAGTGTATTAGAAGCGCTTGAAAAGTGCAACGATCGTTATTCATCCGGTGGTTTTGTAATGTACTCGACATTACAGGTCGACTGTACAGCAGGGGTTTTGATATAATATTTTGCTGGCTACCGAGCCACGTGGGAATTATTGGTAACGAGCAAGCAGACAGCGCGGCACGGTCGGCGACGACTCATCTGCCGCTAGCAGTTCCGCTATCGGATATTAAGCGCGTCATCCTGCATCATTTATATACGATCTGGCAGGAATCATGGAATCAGCAGTTGTCTAACAAACTGCACTCCTGTGAAATACCTGTATCATAGGAGCATGGCCTGTGATACCAATGCGAAGAACTGATGTCAGGCGAGCTCGTCTTCGCGGTGGTCCTCCTTTTACGCACAGGCATTTTGTTGTTGGGGAAGATGCTCCTCGTGTCCTTCATGCATGGTCTCATTACTCAGTAAACATATTTTAATAGATTGTCCGTTTTTAATAATTATCATTATCATCTTTTTATTCATCTCATTTAACTTTACCTGACTTAAGTGGAGAAAAACCCACAAAACCTATTGCTTTTATAAAAGATTGGATTTTTATATTTAATTTAACAATTTATTTTGTTTTAACTTTTCATTTTTTATATATGTGCATGCAAGCATGCACAGCAATAAATATATACAAATACTTTTATATATGTTTTTTAAAAATTAAAGTTTTTAACAAACGTGTGGCGGAAGCCAAAATTGGGCCTTTTTTGCGCCAAAAAACCCCCACTCACTCACCACTCACCCCCTAAACGCCTACCCCTACATCTAAAACCCACTTTCCACCGCCAATAATATGTTCACACCATTAAAACCTTCATCAACCATGTCCCCTTCTTCATCCTTTCCCAAAAATCAACCTCCTTCTGGCTCACAATAACACAGAATTGAAAAACAAAAAAAATTCGGTATAGAAAAGGAAAAAAAAACACTTAAAACAGTAATAGATATTAAAATGGCTCCTAAACCCCGAAAATCTGCAAATGTAGAATATACAACGGATGGGGGCATGATTGTCTATGACGTTGAAAACAAAAACGAAACGATTCCTGAAGATAAATTTGCCATGAAGGAATGTTACAAGAACAACCCTGCTTATTTGCGTGCGATAACCCGACACGATTTAGGAAGGTTCTAAGTAATTTGATTAATCCAACAGATTGTTTAAGACTAACTTTTTCCCTTGCAAAATTTAGTTTTTTTTCTTATTTTAAGATACAGCACTTGATGGGGGAACCCCACACACCAAATTTTGTTTTTTTTATTACTTGATAACTGTTTAAAGTGATTTGAAATTTTATTTTTTTTAAAACTGTACATAAAATATATGAAAGCATTAATAATAATGTTTTAATATTTTAACAAATGTTTGGCCCGGTTTGAGATTTGGCTCTTGCGCCAAAACCCCCTTTTCCCCACTCACTCATTCACTGTAGAGGGGTTGGCAGGGTGAGCCCGCTCCCTTCAATCGGTGGTGGTACCTCTCTTCGGTATCCCCGAAAGACACTGCTGTAGGGTTAGTGCTCCCCAGAAAAAGGGGTGTCAGGTTTTCCCCTTGGATCCTCGCCCTGGACTGTAGCATTATATTCTGGGTTTTACCCCAGGAAACCCCGTGCCGGGTTTTTTAAAGGAATGACCCCCAACTGCCCCCCCTTGTTGGACTCCCGTGGTGGGTGGAGGCACGCCAGGACGAAGTTGTGTACGCGTTCTTATGGATCCAATGCTGCTGTGCCGGGGAAAAAAGGCCTCGTATTGCCTTACCCCCAACGTCGATGAAACTTCACTACATCCCAGATTTTTTTCTTTTTCGGGTGAAATGTTTTCCCAAAAATCCCTTCGCAATTAAAAAAGGCCCTTTTAGGAATAGGTGGGGGTGACCCTAAATCTGTAAAAAAGGAATTAAGATCTGGTTTTTTTACTCTTGAAACATTTTTTGCTTTAAAAACCCAAATTCTTTTTTTTTCTTAAAAAAAACGTTTTGAATTCAACTGTAACAAAGCCCTCATAAAACTCTGAACTCATGTCGCGGTGTCTTTTTCTAAACCCTGACCTTTTAAACCCCTTCCCTGAAGCGGAAATCCTGGAGGGATTTTCCAATCAGGGTGTTATTCAGGTCAGAAGAATAACAATAAAAAAAGATACAGCTGTTATACCGACTAAACACTTAATTTTAACTTTCAACAGCCCCATTACCCCAAACCTTTAAAAAGCTGGCTGAAACTGAAAGATCCGTCACTACATACCGAACCCTCTGCGCTTTTTTTAAAGTGCCAGGGGTTCCCGGACACCCCCAACTTTTTTGCCGCGATCCTTTAAAGTGTTCTGGGGGGGGCATCCGTTGGACATTCCTCCCCCGGATTGTACTCTAGAACCAAAATAAAAATTTTCCCCCCAGTCCCATTCATCAGACTCAAAAAAGGAAAACAGAAAAAAAATCCAAAAACAATTTAAACAAATAAAAAAAATTTTATATGCAGAAAAAAACGGAAATTAATAGCTCCACGGGTTTTCCCAAAAATACGCACAAGCTGTGGAAAACCCCAACAACCCAAACTGATGAAAATATTACCCAAAAAAAATATGTCCACCTTTAAAATTACTGCAACCTTTGGTATCCCTTCCCAAAAAATAACGTCTTCTAAAATACCTGTAATTAACAAATCATCAACCACAACTCCCAAACAAACCTCTTACCACCCACATGTTCTGTAACAGTTACTTCGTCATCAGAATCTCAACTATCTGTTCCTTTTAAAGATCTACTCCCCCCATATCTAATAGTTTATCTACATCTGCTGAATTTTTTTTCATCTAATAAAGCACTTACTTCATCCGATTTTCAAAGTTTACACTCTTACCAGCTGGGAAAAATGTCCTGCTGTTGAAAAAGAAACTTCTATATCCAATATATACCTTCTACATGCCGGGTGAAAAAAAAAAACCAAAAAACCGCAAAAAAAGACGTCCCAAAAAAAGTATTACCAACAAAATATACATACAATTGACGCCTCACAAACCTAAAAAAAACACACCTTTACAGAATACTTTTTGGGCAGGGAATTTCTTTTTATAGAAAGTTGAGGAAGAGGAACTTTAACCCAATCTCGCTCTGGTTTTAAAAGACGGGAAACAATATTGGAAGGAATGTTACTTTTTTAAAACCAACGAAAAAAAAGAAATAGACTTTTTCTTAATACTTGTCGAACTTGATGGGGGAAAATTTTCCCCCCCAATCCATTTGTTTTTTTTATTTGTCTAAAAATTTTTTTTTTATATATATTTTTTAGATTTTACCTTTTCTATATAACTAAATTTTTTTAAGTTTTTTAATGGTTTTATACTTATTTTAACGATTGTTTGGGAGTTTACCCAAAGATTGGCTCTTCCCCAATAAACCCCCATTCACTCACCCTCCCCATTCGGGGCCCCAAAAAACTGGCGGGTTTTCCCCCAAAAAGACAGCACTTTTGTTTCGGTCGACGGGTTTTCACAATCTTTCGAAAGGTTTTCCCCTTTGACATTAACCCACCGGGGGTGCGGTGCGTGCTCGAATGAAAAGCCCTGGCCGGGAAAACTTGGGGAGGCCTATTTTTGGACGGAGGGGTTCCACCTTCATAAACCAGCAGTGATGGTGGACCGCTCATTCTGTTCTGCTTGTCAAGGGTGATGAGGAATAGGGCATCGCTTTCCCAGCCCTTTTTGCCCCAAAATGGATTCTTAACTTTAATATTTTTGGCGCAAGGCTTCCAATGAATCCACGGGGACAACCCAGGTAGTCCTCTAATTGGCAGTTTTTGTCTTCAGGGAGAATATAGGTATAAGATTTAGGTTTTTTTCGTTAACATATTTTCGGATGCGGTGGTATATATGCTGTTTGGGGAAAATTTGAGTTTATAACAATGAGCGGTTTGTTTGAGATTTGTGAGTTCTTGAAGGTGCTTCAATAGTTTCCTTTTTTCGAAACGTTTTCAATTTTATTGGGGTTTGTGGTTTTTTGGGGGTACCGGAGGGCCCATTAGGTGGAGGTTTGCGGGCAGAGGGTCCATATTTTTTAAATGAGTTGGGAAATCTGTTTTTAGGGCGGGGACGTCAGGCTTTTTTCTTTGCACTGCTTTCCCGTCGGAATCGGGTTTTCTTCCTTTTTTTTTCACTATGACTTTAAAAGGGGCAAGGCTTTGGGGAATCCCCGGATTTTTCTTGTGAAATTTGTTTTTTTCGGCCAATTCCTGTTTTTTTTTTGATGAGTAAATTTAAACCGGGGCTTCTGGGGATGTCCCAGGTTTTAATCGCACGGATTTTCTTCCCCGGGTTGAGGGAATTCTCGGGGCTTGCTTCGCGAGTTTCAGTCTCGAAGGCAGAGATTCATAAAGGGTTTTGCTGGGGTTCAGATGGTTACTGGGTTCATTTTGAGTCCCCCGGCCTTATGGAACCTGCCAGGGGAACCACCTTTTAAGGTAAACCGGTGGGCTCAAAAACTTTTGGGGGTTTCCCAGTGCTGCAAAGGCAGGGGAAGCGTAGAGCACAGCTTTAGTATTAAAAATGGGTTTTCCCTAAACAACTGGGCCCTTTTAATGGGAATCCGGGAACTGAAACTTTTTAGGGGTTCCTCTTGTGGTGCAAAAGACCCAATGACCGGGAAAATTTCCCCGGCATAATGTTCTGGAAAAGAGAAAAAACGAAAAACCTCCTAGGAGCCAGAATCAGTAAAGTACAGTGGGCACCAGGGAGGGTCCTGGGTACGGACCCCAAAACCTTGATATTTTTTCCGATTGATTATAATTCTAAGTATATAGTACGTAAATTTTTAAATTTAAATATTTGTTATTAATTATTAATTTTATTAATTAATGCTAATTATTTATTCAATAATTAGCTTTTTACTGTGTTTTGTTCCCGAAAATCGACAAAATCAAAAGGAGCATGATACCCCTCAAAAATTCCTGTGTGCGCTACTGGTAAGGTATATGAAAGAGAGTGAACAAAATTTCCCGATCTTTTACCGAGCTTCAGACACCCGAAGTCTCCATCCCGTCCACCAATCACTCAAACGTAAGAAAATCAAGAAAACTTGGCTATGATTTATCAGTTTATAATAGATGATTCTAAAAATATAGTTTAAACTTTCAGAAATTTTTTTTTTAAAATTTACTTCTTTAAGCCAATGTTTATTAAATATTAGTGAGTTAATACGAAAATTTTTGATTAATAATTAAGATTTATTCTTTAGAAAAAAATTTTTTTTTTTTACAACACAATGTTTCATAAAAAATAAAAAATTTAATACAATATAAAAAAGCTGAAACATTGTTTTTTTTAAGTTTAAAAACAATACATCTAAGTGATCCATAAAACTTCCCAAGACATTGTATTCAAATTCTTTTTTTTTTTTTAAATTGAATTAGTAGAAATAAATCAGGAAAAACAGACGAACACACAAACAAAAGGGGAAAAAAAAAAAAAGTCGAGGTGACTGAAGTCTCCACCCCCCCCCTGTAACTCTAGCGCAAATTTTGGAAAATTCCATGAAGTGCCTTGAACACACATTGGTTTTGGCTCTTTTAAAAATTACAGGGTGGCATAAGATATGATAAACCCCTATAAATTTTTCCCAAAAACAGACTTGGCCTGTCACTAAAGGGAAAAAGGGCCCCCACATTTGGTTTTTTTATATATGTATCAAATTTCCTTTTTTGTCCCAGTTCTTGCCTTTTTTTTGTCCTTCTTGTTAAAAACGTTAAATTCTATGACAGCAATCACAGCAAATACCATCATATAGATGCAACTACAGGATCAGCAATTTGGAAAATTCAGCTGCAATAAAAAAAGTAAATTTTATTCCCCTTTTTTTTTATATATCGTAATTTTTAAAAGAATTCAAACAAAGGTAAAAAACAGTTTTTAAATTTAGATTTACCATTAGGTTTGTTCGCGGGGTTCCCCCATCACAAAAAAACCCAAAAGGGGTTTAAGGGGTGGCTAAATTACAATTTACTGATGTCACCAAAAAAGGATCAGCCAATTTAAAGGGGCGGACGCTGACTTTCAAATGGAAGGGAAAAGAAGGGGGACGGGGGTGAAAAAAAGAGTGAAACAGGTACGAAGGGGAAAAACAAATCATAATGTGAAGGGGACACAAAATTAACAACAAATGACACATACAAGAAAAATAATTTTACTATTTACACAAGGGCCCCCCTTTTGGGGGGATTTGAAGTCACATTCTTGAGTGGCCGGCTCCGGTTTGAACTTTTCTGGTCAGAGGTGGAGGCCCTTGTGAGGTTGGGGGGGCCCCGTGGTCCAGCCGGGGGGGGGATGACTTCACTCCCCTGCTTTTGCACACCGGTGGGGGGTTGGAATAAAAATCCCCACTCCCCCGGATCAATCAGAACACATAACGCGCCGCTAAAGATAAAAAGGCGTTGCGATTCTGGGAAATGTGTGTTTTTCTATCCCAGAGCCCAAACAGGCAAAAGACATGGGGATTACCGTTGCGTTACGGTTGTGGGCCGTCTTGAAGAAGTCGATGGTTGATTTGTATTTATCGAGTTTCCTTCTTCGGGCCTCAGCAAAGGCGTTCCTCATATTTTCGAACGGGATGGTAACGTCGATGATTACGATATTTCCGTCGATTTCAGCGACGAGGTCAGGTCGTAGAGATTGTCGTTAACCACCTGGTTCTCAGACAGGATTTTGCCTTTAGACACCAGCGGCTGCTTTTACTCGTGCCACGATATCGTTGTGGCGTTTCTGTATGCAGAAAGGTACGAAAAGCAGTGATTCAAGACGGTGATACCTCAGGGGCTCACCTTCTTTAGGTAGTACAGGTTTCACGCTCGAGGTGCCCTAGTGATATTTTTTTCCTCTCTCCTCTCTCCCCTTTTTTTTTCTTTGGACATTTGTATGTTTTGGGGATAGTTTTCGTTTATAGTTTTGTGATAAGATATCACTGTTCCTTCTAAATAATACACACCAATTTATGATTTCCTTTTTAGTTTAATAACATTGTTTACAAAAATATAAAAATCAAAAAAAT
Source organism: Trichonephila inaurata madagascariensis (assembly GCA_019973955.1). Classification (NCBI taxonomy): domain Eukaryota; kingdom Metazoa; phylum Arthropoda; class Arachnida; order Araneae; family Nephilidae; genus Trichonephila; species Trichonephila inaurata. Next base: position 10,494 of record BMAV01020376.1, on the reverse strand, counting down.
CATAATACGTTTTAAAATAAAAAAAATCATATTTTTTCATTAACATAATAACAGGTCGACGGCGTATCGAAATGCCGATCTGCATACCTAACCTTTTAGCTCTAGCGGTCTCGAGTACCACCCTTATAGCCTCTCCCGCAAAGGATACTGGCTGGGCGAGTGGAAAGGACCCTTGCGGGGAAGGGTATGCGGCAGAAAAAGTTGCGTGCGTCGCCATTGACGGCTCTGGGGAACGCTCAATAAAGAAGCGGTCCCAGGACGAGGAACTTTGTTGCGCGGATGGCGGCTGGGCGACGGGGACTCCCTTCATATCGAGAAATCCTCCATGACTTCGGCCTTGGACCGTGCCCGGCAGCACGTTATGGGGGTTTTCCCCGTCGTCTGGCTGAAGAATCCTCCGGCGGTTACGCGGCGTTAGAAAAGTGGTAAATTCAGGGCTTCTAAGCAGGGGCCCTGATGGAGCCGGAAGAGAATCCGTACTGCCAAACAAAATGATGGTAACTAAAGAATAACGTTTTGCTGCCTTCCTATGGAGACAAATACACGTCACTCTCTGGCGCCATCAAATACTCTTTCCTGGGCTGACCGGGTTGAAAACTCGACCCCGTCACTGAGCCAGGGTTCTCTTCAATGCCCCGACGGAGGCAGAATCGTCAACTTCTCCGTAGTGGGCAGCAGCAAATTGTCTTGACAAAAATTAAATCACTCTTATGCACAGCAACAAGAATTTAGCGATTCTGCTAGATTCTTTATTATTAAAACACCAAATACCTTTTCAAACGTATCTCCTTTTCTGATCGAGAAAGCGATCACGAGTAATATAGGGCAGGTTAAGACTATTCGTAAGATGCGCTCCGGGGACTTATTCCTCGAAGTAACATCAACCGCAACAGATCCGCCGCCCTTAAGAATTATAAAATGGCCCACTTTGATGTTACTGTCGTTCCTCACAACAGCCTCAACTATTCACGAGGAGTCATCTCTGCAGCGGATTTGTTGAATGTATCAACCGAAGAAATACGGGAGAATATGCAGGATCAAAAAAGTCTGTAATATTCGGCGAATTACGATTCGGCGGGATGGGCAGGTCAGCAACACTAAAGCACCTCATCCACGACTTGCTACGCCTGAACTCACAGTCCGTAAAGGCCGCATATGTCCATTGCACTGTACGACCATACATTCCAAATCCCGCGTTTATTCAATATCAAAAATATGGACATTCGAAAACAGTCTGCCTGCGGGCTTCGCCAACCTGCTCTAAGTGCACGAACCCCCTCAGGGGCTCACCTTCTTTAGGTGAGTACGGGTTTCACGCTCCCGAGGTGCCCTAGTGATCTTTTTCTCTTCCTAGGGGTTTTACTGTCTTTGGTAAGCATAGACTACACGAACCCAGGATACCCTAGTGATCTTTCTCTATTTTCGGCCCTTCTCCTTGCCATTCAAATTTCCCTTTTCTTCCTTTTCCCGTCTAGACCACAGACCAATCTTTCAAAATGAACTATGTTCAAAATTTTGTTTTTCTATTATTGAAAAACTTACGTTTTCTACTAACATATTATGATTTACATTTTGTATTGTGTTAGTTTAGTTTCCTTTTTCGTATATTTTCTTTAGATTTTGATTATGTTGCTTTATTTCGATTAACACCGTTGTTTTCAACCCGCATGTTTGCCGTGTGCGGCGTCCGTAAGGGGAAAATGGTGTTCTGGGGACTTGCGTTCCCTTTTGCCCGCGCTTCTCCAGTATGGAGGGAGGTTAGTGGCCTGGGGATACCTCTGCTGCGTTCCCTTTGGCCCACGCTTCACTGTAGACGAATTGGCAGGGTGAGCCGCTCCTGTCAATCGGCTGGTAGTACCTCTCTTCGGTATCCCCAGAACACTGCTCTTTCAGGGTTGTAGTGCTGCAGATAAGGGGTGTCGGGTTTACCCGTTGGATCCTCACCCTGGACTGTATCACTATATTCTGGGTGTACTCCAGGTAAGCGCCGTGCCTGGTTTTGGCCAGTTGACCGGCACACTGCCTCCCTTGTTGGACTCCGTGGTGGGTGGAGGCACGCCAGGATGAAGTGGTATACGCGTTGTTATGGATCCAATGCTGCTGTGCCCGGGTAAAGGCCTCGTATTACCCAACCTAAATATTGACAAAATTGCGACTAATACAAGATTTTTATTACTTTCCTTACCGAACAATGAAATGTCTTCGAAATCACCTTTTGCTATTCAAAAAGCCCTCGTAGGAATAGGTGGTGAACCTAAATCAGTTAAAAGATTAAGATCAGGGGATCTACTAATTGAAACGGTCTCTGCTGTACAAACTAAGTCTTTCCTTCTAGCAAAATCGTTTCTTAATTCACCTTTAATAATAAGCCCGCATAAAACTCTGAATTCATGTCGTGGTGTCATTTCTGAACCTGACCTGTTGACCACCCCTGATGCAGAAATTCTGGATGGATTCTCTTATCAGGGTGTAATTCAGGTCAGAAGAATAACAATTAAAAAAGATGCATCAATAATTCCGACCAAGCATATAATTTTAACTTTCAATAGCCCCAAACTTCCATCCACAATAAAAGCCGGCTACCTTAACTGTAAAATCGCCCATATATACCGAATCCTCTGCGTTGCTTTAAGTGCCAGAGGTTCGGTCACTCCCAAACTTCTTGCCGCGGTCAATTGATATGCTCTAGATGTGCAACCGTTGGGCATTCTTCCACGGATTGTACTCTAGAGCCGAAATGTGTTAATTGTACCGAGCCCCACTCATCAAATTCAAAGTTATGCCCGAAATGGAAAACTGAAAAACAAATACAGGAAATAAAAACAAATAAAAATATTACTTATCTTGAAGCCCGTAAATTAATAGTCCCACAATCATCTCAAACATACGCTCAAGCAGCCAAATCCAGTATTAAAAACAATTCTAAAAAAGGGGGGGCGAAAATATAACAAATGTGAAATTCACCTTTAAATTTGCTTCAACCACTTTCATCCATCCCCAAACCAAATCCCATCAATAGCCACTCCTGTTTTACCACATCATCTTCACCCCAGGCAAAACCCACCCCCCAAACTTCTTCAATAGAAACTACAGTTTAACCTCAACCACCTACACTCACCACTAAAAATCTTTTAGAAACTGAAACCCACCCTCTTGCAACCTCTAATAAATTTACTCCCTTTTTTAAATGAAATTCAACCATTGGTTCCCTTACCAAAATCTATCCCTACTACACCCAAAAAGTGAACATTCAAATACATCAGAAATCCCAAAAATGAAAAAACGAAATTCAAAAAGTAAAAAAAAAGAAAAAGTACGGGGAAACCAGAAATAGCAAAAAAAATGGCCCCACATAAACCCGGGCCAGCACCTCAGGGGTATACTACTGATGACGAAAAATGCTTATGTATGACGTGGAGGAAAAACCCGGGGCCAGATCCTACGGAAAAATTCGCCATTTCTGAATATAATAGAAACAACCCTGACAAATATATCGGGGGTTAACTCCAACGCGTTTCAAAAAAAGTAGGTTTAAAAAAATTTAAACATGAACCGTTTAAAATTTTTTTTAAACTAAAAAACCATTAGTCTTTTTTAATGCTTTTCCTTTTTAGATCTTTTTTTGCTTTTTTTTATTTTTACTTGAAAACGGGTAAAGGGGTTTTTTTAAATTTTAACTTTTAAAAAATGTGCCGTCAATATTTTTACACATTTTTTTCAAATGTTTTAATATTTTAACAAATGTTTGGCCGGGATAGCCGGAAAACTCTTGCCCAAAAAAACTCCAAAAACACTCCCCACCCGTTGGTGTGGGTAGTTAGGAAGGGGGGCTAGCTCGGAATGTCGTCCTCGTCCACTTGACCATGGTTCGAAATTTCGTGGTCCGTCACCAAAAACCCTCGTATGGGTAAACGGGGTGTGCGACCCTTATCCCACTCCCAAACATCACTCAGGGGGGGGATTGGCCCCGAATGTGATAATTTTAACAATTCTCAGGTGGGGGGATAACACCCGAGCTGGGGGCTCCCCCTCCAAAATTTCCCACCATGCCAACGTAGGGTTTTTTTGAGCCTCGACCTCGCTGTGCAGGGGGTCATTGGGGGCATCGAGATTCCCAAATAAACAATGTAATCCGCAAGCTCGTGACCCCGTGAATGAGGAATTTAACGTTACCCCTAATTAGCTACTTTTGATGACTTTTAGCGACGGACTTCGTCCATGGTCAAGTGACGAGGACAACACCTGAGCTGGCAACCCTCTCTCTTATACATCGTGAATGGGAGGATTTATGTGTATCGCCCTTCTGTATGGCGGGTCTTCAGTGGTACCAGGCTCGAACTCTTAACACGCCGGTCACGAGTCCGTTACCTTGACCATTAGGCTACCGCGGCCACTTCGTGACAGTGACCTCTCTGTTATCGTGGCTAAATATAGAATGGATGCCTATAGATATGGGCGATAAATGGGTAATACTCCTACTTAAATTTTCTAGAAGTCAAGATTATTGTTCAAATTTCTTTACGACCTATAGGGTGATAATTTAATATATATATATATATATATATATATATATATATATATATATATATATATATATATATATATATATATATATATATATATATATATATATCAAATTTCCTTCATGAAATTTTGTAAAAGAAATTGGTTCGTCTGGTTCTTAGAAAACACTACGATGCTCCAATCCATGAGATATTTGAAAAGTAGTATCTGAAAAAGGGAGGGCCACACAATCCGCTGCCCACCTTGAATAATTTAGCGGCCCTCGAAATTCAATAAAACTTTACTAAAAACAAAAAGTATTACTCAAAATGTTCGCGTTTTGTAACAAACAAATCCCATGACTGTTTCCATTTTATCACGTTGCCTCTGTTTTAATCCAATAAATTTTTGTAATGGGCCCAAATCTAATGTAAAGAAATTCTTCCGTGGGCCATATATAAAAATATATAAGATTTACTGAAGGGGCCCACAAGGTCATTTGGGTTGGCCCCATCCTAATCTAAAATATGGTTTTGACGAGTTTGAGTGCATTATTGTCACCCTGACAACAACACATGAAGTATTGGTGACGTACCTGTAATTTTAACCACGGTCAAGTGACGAGGACAACATATGAGCCGGCACTCCATTCTCCAAAATTCCACGCCACCCCTTGAGGACTTTGAGCCACAACATATTTAACGAGCAACAGTTCCTCTACACTGTGGGTTTTCAGTGGCATCAGGAATCGACAACGATGGCCACGAGTCGTGATTGTTACCTTGAGGGGTGCTTTCATTTGCAAGTGTTTATTAATCACTGTCTGGAAGCTCAAGTATAAAACTGTTTCAATTTCATGTCTAACTTTACATTGATACAGTTTGAATAGATAAAAACTTTTCGTAATATTTTGGTTGATTATTCCATTTCAGAGATGGCGAACCAGTGGCACGCGCGATATTGATGTCACGCGACATAATATTTTTGGCAGGCCAATGACCAAAATGGTTTGTATTTCATTTCAAAATTTCAAAGTTCATTACGAAGTATTACGAACAAACGCGAGTGATCGGTCGCGTGGCGGCGGGGAGCACACTCGTTTGTTACTGTCTTGCCTTAATTACGTCGTAGAATACAATTGCTTATGATGTAAAATTTATCTACGCATAGCATAGTCAATTCCATTGATACAACAGTATTTTAAAGTTTATCTGTGTTATATTTACGATTTTTAACTGTTATTTAATATGGCTAGATCATCAAAAGAATAAAAAGTGTACGATAGTAAGTGTAGCATAGAATTTCAAATTGGATGGACCGAGAAACATGGTATTATTAGTAAAGGCGACAAAGCGGTGAGTGTTCTATGTTCTGGAATAATGGTATGCAGAACATCGTCTGTAAAAAGGTATTTTGAAACAAATCGTAAACCCTCTTGTCAAAAAAATGAAACACAGCAAAACTAATTAATTGCTTAGGCAGATGACTCCAATTCAGCATGTATTCTACAAAAAGTAGGATCTTACAATCCTACAATAAGTTCTCATCCAATTTGCAACAACAGAAGTCACACTAATATTACTTTAATTTGAATTACACGTATAGCTAAAACATTTACAACTATACAGTACAAAAGGCATTTTTTCATAATTAATAAGAGTTGTGTGTTGTTAGCATTTAGTTATATTATTTCCCAATAATCACGAGTAAAAATTTTTTTATGGCACGTCTATATCTCATGAAATACTTCTTTAGAAAAAATGGCACGTTGAGCCATAAAAATTCGCCACCCCTGTTCTTTTTAAATTGTTATAAAGAAGCCTGTAATTTAAATTGTCATATTGCATAGTGTATAAGAAGAAAGGAGTGTCGCATCACATGCTAGTGTTTCAAAATTAACAGGTTAGACGCCATTTACCTTCGTGTTGTTCTAGAGAGACAACCAATTAACTAGGTACCGGAACATAAGAGAAAGTACCTCTAAATGCGAGTAAAAGAAACTTTCAAATTGAAGCTTTAGAGAACTACCACTAAAACTAAGTATAGATATTCTTTCTTCCTATTAATTGTGCAAGTTTATGTTCTTCATTAAGCCTTTTGAAAAACACACTTTGGAAGTATGTCATGCGTTTATAACTCCAAAGAATCACACGTCCTCGTCCAACAGAGTAACGAAGTTAAATATGTGTTCGTCTGAGATGAGTAGTTTTTAGGCTATGAAATTCTAATTTTCTTTCTGATGATTCATATAAAGAGTTATTGAAGATTTCTTCACGGTTTAAGGGATCCTTGCAAGAGGGTGATGAAGAGAGGAAGATTTTGGACGATAAAAATTTATTTTCTGGAACACTGCACTCAATTGACATAAAAATTAAAGATCCCGCCAAGTGCTTCGGACCACGATTCGTTTGCTATGGGACCGCGAACCGTGAAATTTTTACTCCTTATTTTTAAGAGGATCTGGATTCTACAGGAAAACTGGCTTATCTGTCTTTCAAGTTATCCCAAGAAATGCATACAATACTTATCTCTGCTTTTCACAGAATGTTCAAAAACTGGATAGAAAAGAATTAATCCATTTTGTATTTAATTACTATTTATCAACATATAGCAGACTTTTGTAGTGCGTTTATTATTTTTCATGTAATACATTCTTTATTAAAATCGTAACAGTACAATATACAATAAGCATGCTATATCTTCATTCTGAAGGCTTTGAATATTCAACTATTTTTACTCTATTCCACGTCTACTAGTACTTGTCACTATTGTTACAGTCTGTACTATTAAACTTATCTCATTATTATTATAGACATTCTACTTGTATATTGTACTTGTCACTACTGTTACAGTCGCTATTACCTGTCACTATTCTTACAGTCACTACTGTTTCTTTTCACTATTCTTACAGTCACTACCAGTGGCGCACACAAGGGAGGGGTCTGGAAGTCCCGGGCCCCCAAACCCCTTGATTTTTCCGATTGATTCTAATTCTAAGTATATAGTACGTAAAATCTAATTAAGTATTCGTTATTAATGATTAATTTTATTGATTAATGCTAATTATTCATTCAATAATTAGTTTTTTACTGTGTTTTGTTCCCGAAAATCGACAAAATCAAAAGGAGCCTGATACAAGATTGGTGAACTTTCGACCCCGGACCCACCCACCCCCTACCTTGAAAAATTTCTGTGTGTGCTACTGGTCACTACTATTACTTTTCGCTATTCTTACAGTCACTACTATTAATTTTCACTATTCTTACAATCACCACAAATAATTTTCACTATTCTTACAGTCACTACAATTAATTTTCACTTCTTACAGTCACTACAATTAATTTTCTCTATTCTTACAGTCACTACAATTGCTTTTCACTATTCTTACAGTCACTACTATTACTTTTTACTATTCTTACAGTCACCCTTACTTACTACTATTCTTACAGTCACCCTTACTTACTACTATTCTTACAGTCACTACCATTACTTGTCACTATTCTTACAGTCACTACTATTACTTGTCACTATTCTTACAGTCACTACTATTACTTTTCACTATTCTTACAGTCACTACTATTACTTTTCACTATTCTTACAGTCACTACTATTACTTTTTACTATTCTTACAGTCACCCTTACTTACTACTATTCTTACAGTCACTACCATTACTTGTCACTATTGTTAAAGACATTACTATTATACGTGTCACTATTGTTAGACATTACTACTATAGTAATGTCTATAATAATAGTGGCAAGTATATTATACTAGCACTATTGTTATAGTCTCGCACACTACTAAATAATAAAAACAGTACAGTTATTAGTAGAACTTTATTCTACTAATACGTTAGTGAAGTCTTGAAATCAGACATTCATACCATCAAAGATCACAGTATTAAATTATGAACAGTTGTATTTATGAAAATAGTATCTACAGCCTCGCTTGACGTGATGTGGAAGTTTAATGATTCTTGCCAAATGATTGTTTATCAACATAGTGCTCACAAAAACAACATGAGTTATTAGCGAGTTATATGAGAGTTATCTCAATTTTGAAATACAGTCATGTGATAAGGACTAAACTAGAGCTGAGGCATTACTCTCCATACTTAATAAATTGTGTTAGCTACCGAAGTGAAAAATCATCCCCTGGCCATAGTCAGAATTATCTGGATTGCCGCAGTGCTTTTTTTTATTAATATAATTAAGAGTAATCAAATCTTCATTTCACACCAGAAAACCTTAGCAATTTTAATATTGTATATTTATTAGAATGAAATACAAGGTGTGACACAAAAAAAACGAGACTAAGTGGGTAGCTTGAAAAAAGAGTGGAGTTGGCAACAACTGTTAATGACTTCATCCCACATACCTCCTCTATTCATGTAGCCAGTTTCGCCTTAATCGATCACGCCAGTTTGGAGTGCTACGTTCTTCAAGGCATACGTGCAAGTGCACTCTGCCGGGGAAAAAAGTCGAATCAACAACGTCAAGTTTCTTGTGAAACTTAAGAAATCAGCCACGTAAACACTTAAAATATAAACCGAGACTTATGGAGATGAAATTTTGCCTAGCGCACATGTGGTTGAATGGTATAAGAGGTTTTCAGGGGGAAGGATCAATGCGAAAGATGATGAACCTGCTGAGCGCCCTAGGTTATTGTGTGTGTGTGATCACCATAAACTTTATTAAAAAGGAGAATAATTTGAAATGTTCAGAAGTACTTTAAAAATAGGGAGAAAAAATCGTTAAATAGAAAATGCACTTCGCTATTTGGTGGTTATTTTACGAAGAAAATAGTAAAATGTTCGGGTTCCAGAAAAAGTTCGCAAAATAGAGGTTCGTAAAATGGAGGTTCGACTGTAATTAAGTTTCAGGTGATGAAATATGAGAAAAAAAATTATACATAAAATACGTAATGGGAAAGTGTTATATTTTGGTAAAAATTCTAAAAAGCCTGAAACCAAAACAAAAAATTTCAACAATTAAAATTTTTTTTCTATAATAATTTATTGATCTTCAAAATAAATTGCATCGTAGAAGAAATTTGCTTATTTAGAAAAACTGAAAAAAGGCACAAGGAAAACAAAAAAAAGTAGCATTTTGATTAAAAATGGGCTATTATAATTCGCGCGATAGTTTTCACGCGATTTTTTTTTTATTTTATTAAATTACAACAATTTTATTTTGCACTCAAAGCTTTTGCATTGAACTGTGTGCGTGACTTGTACCATATTACCCCAGAGTACTAGAGAAAGATAATGGAAGATGCTTTCTCTGTAGGGGGAAACTTTTATCAAACAGCTTCTCTATAAAACAAATATAGGAGAAAAGGTTTTTAGATGGGAAATTTAGATTCATAAGTTGCATAATCTAATTTTGTAAAGTTGGATATCTTTCGGGCGTAATGAGTTATTTGTTCTCTCTCATTTTTAATTAACCTTCAAACGACGGAAGTTTGTTCCGTTTATGCAATAAGCTTCAAAAAGTTTTTTAGAAAAAAGGTGAGATTCATATTTTTATTTTCTTTGTCACTAAATTTTTTAGAGGGATTATTAAGAAACATTCCTCTTAAAACATTCTTATATATACTTGTGTTTTTATTTAAAAAAAGGTTTGGAATATAATTTACTGCAGAAGCCCACAGAAAGAAGATTTATATCGCTTTGCACATGAACACAAATAGCATTAAAATAAAATATATTCACTTTTAATTCTAACCTTTGTTCACAAAAAGTTTTAAAGGTATCCCGACTACGTTCGGAACCGTGATTTTAAAAAAGCGCATAAATAGATAATTTTCATGATATTTAGTGTTACTTAGATTAGAATACATGTATAAAATTGTTTTACAGACATTGTGACAAAATAAATTATTTCAATACAATATTTCGGCAAAAAATGAACTTAGAATAACCTTTTTACAAAATGTTCTCCTTTTGTGAAAAAACTTCTATTATAATAATATTTTGCCCGTATATACTC
>BMAV01020375.1:0-12966 GCA_019973955.1 Trichonephila inaurata madagascariensis | reverse complement strand
TTCATATTTTGAGTGTTATTTTTGCCTGTTTTATCTTCTCCATAATTTTTAATTAATTCAAAAAATTTTTTTTTTTTTATATTTTAGTACAAATTTTTTTTTTTTTTTTGCTCATAATGTCCCTTTCAAATATTTTTTGCACATGCATTTTTTGGAAAATTAATAAAGGGTTTTTTCTTAAAATTTTTTTTTTTTTTGACAATTTTTTAAATTTTTTTTCATTCTTTAAAATTTTAAATAGCAGAATAAATTTTTTATTATATATATTTGTGTTTGTAAAAATGTTTATAAATTTAATCAAAATATTGAGCCTTTTATTTTTGTTAATTTTATGTTATAACTAGCTGCCCAATTTTACATTGCGGGGGGTCAGTCAGTTTAAAAGACGGTGCACCAAAAAATATGTCGAGGCTTACAAAAGTAATAATACAAAAATTCAAACAAAAAAAAAAAAAAAAGGTACTGTATTATTGCAACAATCACCAACTCTATTAAATAACCCCAATTTGGGCCCCCTTGTTTTTTATGTTTTTGGATATCTTGGCAACTAGTGCTAATTTTTTATATAATATCACCAATATTTTGCGAAAAAGCGATGCACCAAAAAATTTCAAATTACATAAATGGTTCAAAAATATCAAAACATATTTTTAAGGGGTGTCTTATACTGAAAAAATTACTACTTTTTTGAACAAAAAGTGTCTTAACAAATAAAAAAACCCAAATTTGATGAAATGCCTCACTCTTCGAAGCCCGGAGGGCAAAGGTTTAATTTTACAATTTTTAAATTTTTTTTTTCCCCATGTTTATTGTATTGAGTTGTGTTTTTTAAAATATTTAATTTTTGTGGTATAGTTTTTTTTTTCATTGTTCATTTGTTTTTAATTTTTTTTATTTCTTGTGCAATTGGTGAGAATTCGCTGCAATTAAATTTTTCATTTGAATCATGGTGAAATTGACCTCTTTGGAGTGATTTGTTCAAGTGGAATAAAATATTATGCTTCCTGTTGATCAGAATTGAGCTATTTGATTGTTGCTTTTAAAAAGTTAAATATTTTGTTAGTATTTTTTTTTTTTTCCTTTTGAAATTTTTGCAATTTTATATTTTTAAAATTTCTTCATATTTTGTAAATGGTTCAGTGTTTTACATTTGGAATGTGGGGTATTAATTATTTTGATAAATTTCTTGTTTTGTTTGGGTCTGTGTTTTAAAAAAGGGGTTGATTTTTGTGCAAGTATATCATTTCCAAATTTCCCCAAGTTAAGTACCGTTGCTTTTGTCAGGTACACGCTACTGCTGTATCAACCCTTTAAAAACTGAAAAGAGCCCCCAAAAGAATTTTGATACAGGGCCCCTCAGGCTGTTTTGCAATTTCATATGTCTTTTTTTAACCCAAGTATGTGCAATTGGGTTCAGTGCATAAAAATTGCACAGAAAATGAACGGTCTACTGGCCAAAAAAATTAGTGTTGGGGAAAAATTACATATCAAAAAGAAAAAGGCATTGGGGAATGAGAAAACAGACAAAGGGTTAATACCTGTGATGAAGCTGGTGTTAGGAAGATTGTAATTTTTTTTGGTACTTTGCTATCCCAAAAAATCAAAATAACTTGCCGTTAAAAACCCCAATTTAAAAGCCATGTATTGCTGAATTGGCAATTTGGCTTGTTTTATATAATGTGCCCAATAGGTTGCGTTATACATAAGTCCATACTTTTCACCTTATGCTTTTGCATTGATAAAGATAGTTGTTCTTTTTATGTCAGTTACGTTAGTATTGTATTTCTTTTTTTCAATTTATTTTTATGCTTTTGATATATACTTTAGATAATTCTTTTTAAATACTAATTTTAATTAAGTACTTACATACAATCATGACGTTCAAGATAATTTGCCCTTTGGCAATCCAATTTTGTAGGGGAAATGGCAATCATGTGCTTCATTTCTATAATGTCACCAAAAAGGGTTGATAATATGTAAGTACCTTTAATTCTGTACTTTATACACAACACACCTTTTTGGGTGATTTCAAAATCATCCCAAAACATCCCTCCAATATGAAATTAACATTTTTGAGTGTTAGTTTTGCCTGTTTTATCTGTCTCTAGTAATCCTTAATTAATTCAAAAAAATTTTTTTGTTTTATATTTTATACAAATTTTTTTTTTTTTTTCTATTATGTACCTACTGCAAATTTTTTTTTCCCAATGGTTCCTTGGCAAAATTAATCAATGGGTTTTTTTCTTAAATATTTTTTTATCTTTTTTTGAAAATTTTTTTAAAAATTTCATTTCATTTTCTGTCTGAAATCGAATAGCAGAAAAAATTTTTTTATAATATATATTGTTTTTTTGCGAAAATGTTTATATTAATTTAATCAAAATTTTTGCCTTTTATTTTTTATATCTTTTTTAAGATTTAATTTTATGTTATAACTAGCTGTACCAGCTACATGTTGCTGTGGCTCAGTCACAAAAGAAAGGGGGCACCATAAAATATGCCATGGGTCTTACTAAAATAATAATACACAATAATTCAAACAAATAAAAAATAAAGGTACTCGTATTATTGCAATAATCCCAACTCTTTAATAACTCACCAAGTTGGCACCTTTGGGGTTTTTATGTGTTGTACATCTGAATCGGCAACTAGGTTTCATTTCATATGTCACCAACTGGTTGTGATATTTTTTAAACACAAAAAAAATTTCTAAGTCATAATAAAAATTCAAAAAAAATCAGAAACATATTATTGAGGGGGAGTCTTTTTACTGAAAAATTACTACATTAATTTGAAAAAAAGCTTTCTTAAGCAATTAAAATTACCCCAAAATTTTAAAAAATGGCTCTACTCTAGTGCGTGGAAAAAGGGTTTTAAATTTTTCAATTATTTTGTGATGTATCACATTGCTTTGAGCTGTGTCTTTTACAATAATGCCAATTTTTGTGAGCATAGTTTATTATTTCACTGTTCTTCATTTAGTTTTCTAATTGTTTTTCTTATTTCTGAGTGCAAATTGGTGAGAATTCTGCCCTGTCAATTAATTATCATTTGAAATCATAGGGAAATTGACCTCTTTTCAGTGATTTGTTCAAGTGGAATGAAATATTATGTTTCCCGTTGCATCAGAATTGAGCTATGTTGATTGATTTGCATCTGAAGCTAAATATTGTGTTAATTTTTTTTTTTTTTTTCCTTTTTTAATGTTTTGCAATTTTATAAGTTTTAAATTTAACCTTCTTATTTTTAAGTCAATCAGCTTCCAGTGTATGTTTCATTTTGAATGTAGGTAGTCACCTTAATTATTTTTTGATAAATTGCATTGCTATTGTGTGAGAAATGGTGATTTTGTGCAAGTATATCATTAAAGTACAAATATCCCATTTTTCTGTGGATCATGCAAATTTCTTATGTACCATCAATTTGTGACTGCTGCTCTAAAACACACAAAGGTATTTGTATATTAGCATCGCCGTAACAGAATTGGTGCCAAACAAATCGCACCTAGATATCGAAGCAACAAAGATTCTAACATTTTTGTATATGAAAAAGAACCAATCAGTCAGATTTATGTGGAAAATAGAGTGATTTTTATGGTGGGAATTTGGCTGCGAGGATGCTAATACGCAAGTACCCACATAATAAATAATCGTCCATGTGAAAAGCAGTCTGTGTGTCTCTGACATGCTTCACCTGTTATAAAGACAAGCCTTACTTGTTGATAAGAATTGGCGCAATGCCACTGTCGGTAACTATAAGAATTATCAACACTTTATCATACATTTGCTAAGAAAATCCAAGTTAGTGTTTGAAGTTTCCCTGTTTATCTTACTGAAAATATCTTCACCCCCACATACATGTATGGTTTATATTTCTTCTCTAACTTTGTTGGAGATGAAGGAAAGCAGGCACATTCAATATATGATTGCAAACAATGTCAAATTTGATTTTGTTGTCACATGTTGCTCGGTGGCATTGATGATACATCACAGTACATAATATTTTTAACATAGGCAGTCACCCACTAATATCCTTTTTCTACATTGCATTGGTATTAAGCTGTCTTTTACCATAGAGTTGATTTTATATGAGTATAGTTAATTTTTTTTCCCCATTGTTTTTCATTTATTTTTTTCCTCTTTCATTTATCAGAGCCGTTGGCAGGAATTGAGCTCTGCCTATTTGTTTTTTATTTGAATTCAAATTATATAGTAAAAATTGACCCTTCGGAGTGTTTAATTTGTTCTTCTTTTTGTTCCTGATTTCTTTTTTCAATATTTTTGAAATTTTATGTTTTTGTTTTTAACATTTTTCTTAAGTGCAGTCAATTGGCTTCAGTACATAAAAAAATAACGCTTTGTAGGAAATCAAATTTATAGGTTGTTGTATTTCCTAGGCAAAAGTAGTGCAACAAGTAATTTGTATTAGCAAGTGAGAGAAACAGACGAAGACACGGGCTGAGGACGCAGCAGAGCAATATGCAACCAGACTTATCGATGCATGTTTGCGAGCACAGCATTTGTTTTTACAACATCTGGGCCTGCTCTTGTTCTCGACAAAAGGAATAAAGTAGGTTACGAATGGCTGAAAGATGTCATTGAGAAACAGCATTTCATCATCAAACATGACTTGGTGGCGAGTAATCACAAAATAACAGTCACATTGCATTCCAGTGCAACCCAGCAGAAGATTATTGGTTGAGCTAGCATGTTCTCATCAGCACAATTACTGAAATGTGCCATTATTGCAAGATTCCCTGAAATTTAAGGGAGAAACAAAAGGAATGTCTTGCACCACTGGAAAAATTAAACTGCTACAACTTGGAGAACCAATTCAGAGCCATTAAAAACTTTGTTTTCCAGATATAATGCAAAATTAAAACATTTCCTATATCATTGAGAAAACACAATTCATGTTTCTAAACTAACCATTTGCCCTTGAGGAATCTAGAATAGATTAATTTAAAAATTATCCTCGAGCTTGAAATCTCCACTATGAAGACAATGTAACAAATTTAGGCTCATAAACATAAGGAAGAAAATAAGCCATAATAACTTCAAGTATTTGGTTAACAAGTTACAAAGGAAATCAGTTAAGAAAACTTTGTACATATATATTTTGTTGCTCATTTGATACTGCAGTTAGTGATGCTGACTGCTGTGTTGTAGGCATGGGTTCAAAATTCTGGAGAAAACATGGATGTTGGTAAACGTATAGTGCCTTGTGGCAGGGGGGTACTTGAATAGCCATCGATCTGCAAGTTCTCTCATGAGGTTGGTGGAAAGGGAAGAGAGTTGAGGCCTCTGACCACCCGAATGTTCTTCTTCAAAAATTGGGGTGGAAACCAAGCCAAATTATGTACTGTCAACTGCATGATGCCCAAAGCTACAGCTAACAACAACAGGCATACTACATATCTAGCCCTCATGCCACGACGGTGAATTTCTTTTGCTCAGATCTGACACTGTCAAGCAAGTGGTATTAAAAACAACAAGAACATTTTACTCTTTTTTGAAAAATCATACCCTCAAATACAAATGTCTAAACATACCAAAAGTATGCTTTTTTCTTTCTTTTTAAATAAACACACCGAGCCATTGCAGCAACGTGTGGCAGGGTGCAGCTAGTACATAATAATATTAAACCAATTTTAATTGTGTTTTAAATTTTATTACGTAAGCCCAACTAAGCTAATGTGTAAAAAATTCTGAGTTGAAACCAATCCTAATCCCGATTTGGATTATGTAATCTCGAAACTCGAGATTGAATATATATAGCATGGGATTACAAACCGTAATTGAACATTTGGGGGTGCGTATTATAGATTCAAATAAATATTGTAATTCTTTTCCAAGTATTACTAATTGGATGAATACAACTATGAGTGCGGTTATATTTCTGAAATAAAAAGGACATTGCACTTTTAGACTGTAGGAAAAAGTGACCTTGGAAGGTCAGGGGATGGAAGCGGCTGGTTCTTTGTTCGAAGTCGGAGCAATATTTCACCCTCCACTCACAAATCTCACTTGGTTATTTGCTTTCAGACGGGTCTACTTTGGCCTTTTCCATGCTTCTTTCACTCTGTGTATGTATGGCAATGTTCGAATCTCAGAAATATTGGGTTTTGCGCTATATCGATTTTTGATTATTTGAGGTAAGTTATAACTACTTTGATACATTAAGAAATGAACCCCATTCGATTTCTTAAATTTCTGTTTTAGTGTATTTGAGTACGTTAAGTGAAATACATTTCGCACTCTCAGCATTAGTATGTATTTCACGATACTTTTATAATGCGGAGCGATAAACAGTAACGTTTTTAGCTTCATAACTTTTTTACGCGAAGGATTTGTTGAGCATTCCCGTTAATATTGATAAGTGATTTGATTAATTAATTTAAAATCTGTTGTTGTTAAGTGTTTAAGGCCACCAGGCATCATACACAATCAAAAAACGAATGTTCAATTTTTAGTATTAAAAAATAGTGCATATTTTTCTGAATTTAAAAATGTATGACACGCATATGCCTAGAGATAAAATGACCTTTTAAAATATGAAAAAATAATTGACAAAAATTATCAGCAAGCGTTTATAAATGCTTAGGTTTTTCACTTTTTCTCCTTAATCAGATTTTTTTTGCTTTAGGCAATAATTTAAAAAAAAAAAAAAACTATTTGCACTATATGATCCCATATTTTTTTCTTCTATACGGGATAATTGTGCATACAGTAAGCCTGTTTTTTTCGAAGTAGTACATAACCTTTTAAATTTAATAATCTTTTACGTTTATTCGTGAAAAAGAGGAAAAAAAAATTTTCAAAATTGAAATGTTTTATGAACTTTTTTAAAGAAACTATCTCAATATTTTAATAAAAAAATAAGTTCACTGTACTTTGTGTATTGCTTTATATATGTGCAAAAAATATTTTACATATTTAAAAGATGCATTTTAAAAAATGGTACCTAAGCATTAGTATGTATTAGGTGATATCGAAAATTATGTTCAACATAATTTACCGTAAAAACCGACATATAACGTGCACTTTAACACAAAAAAATAAAGTCGAAATTCATGGGTGCGCGTTATATGCTGAATATAAAAATGAGCTTTAAAAATAAATAATATATATATAAAATTAAGTTCCTATTTATATATAAATCAACAAAAAAAAATCTTTTAGTTACTTTTTATTAAATAGTAAAATTAATATAAATATGTGTCACACATTAGAACAACACACGGAATCACAACATTAAGAGGTCTCAGGGGTGTTGTATTTCTCTAGAGGTCTGAAAATATAAACAATTTTCAAACAGGTATAATTCTCTTTAAATTAAAATTAACTAATTTTCGAATCTTTTATGTTATTTATAAAGGAATGTAAATAGAAAAGTATAAAATGTTTAAAATATAATCATACTTTAAAAATTATAAGCACATACGAAAATAAGAAAAGTTTCTGAAAATATCTATTAAGTTTACTGTCACGCATGCTAGTTTCTAAAATATAGCTTTAATTAATAGCTATGTTGATTTTATAAAGTTAAATCGTATTCTCTTATTACACTGTAGCTATTTTTATATAAATATAATAATAACTTACATATTTTAATAAATAAAGAAAATACATTTTAAAAATATTTAAAGAATTGCAATTTTTTCTATTTTGAAATAAAAAAAGATAAAATACTAAAATTAGGTAGGGTTTAAAGAGTTATGAATTTATAATTCTACAAATTTTTATACATCAGAGGCTACTATTTTAGAAAATACATGGCAAGCAAAATTGCTTATTTTTATTATAGAATTTTCATATGTTATGTTTTTTAAAATTTATTTTATATTTTAAACTTTTTTAATTTTCTGAACCCCCATTTTTTTATAAAAAATTTAAAAGATTTAAAATTTTAAAATTAAAAATTATACCGTTTGAAAACCGTTTATATTTTCAGACCTCTAAAAATTTAAAATCCTGAGCCCCCTTAAATGGCCATTAATTTTTTTTTATTATCATTAAAGTTTGTATTGTTTTCCCAAAAACAATCTTTTATAAAAAATTTTAGTTCAACAAATGTTTTAAAAAACGTGAAAAAAAAAATTTTAAAGTTTTGACCCAAGTCGCTAAAAATGAAACCAACGTGGCTGTATCTTTAACTTTGTAAATAATTAGTTTCAGTTAATTAATTTTAATTAAATTATGGTATTGTCACCCAAAACAATAGTGTATAGAAAATTTCAGCTCAAGTGAGTGCTTTAATATGTGAGAAAAAAACCTTTTCAAATTTTGACACGTCACCAAAATGGTCGCTAAATCGCCAAAAATGATGCCAACTTGGCTGTATTTGTAATTCTTTTAATAATTAGTTTTATTCAGTTAATTTTTATTAATTATAATTAGATTACTGTGTTGCCAACCCAAATAATTGTGTTTCTCAAATTTCAGCTCAATTGAGCGCTTTAAAATGTATTTTATTAACGATTGAAAATTTGTGAACAAGATAAATATATAGAGAGTGTGAGCTTATAGTGCTATTAATTGAAAAAAGAAATATGAACATAGAAAAAATTCTACTACTTATGCGGGTATTGAAGTAGCTATTGAAGGGGTGGAGGTCATTTTGAAAAGAGTATTAGAAGTGTTGATTATGAAGGAATGGAAATAGATGTATTCGATGTTGCACGGGCAACGCCGAGCCATGCAGCTACTGTTCTGAAGCGTTATAGAATTTAATATGGGATGGGGAACCTTGAGAGACGCGTTGGTCAAATTTTAAACCTCATATTTTTTTAGTACTAGCAAGTGGGTCACTAATGCCCATTTGCCCCAAAGTTAAGTTGAAAAATTTTGAACTATTTTAAAACTAAGCATTTTTAAAATTCAATTGGTTTAATGGGTAAAAATTGGCGTGGTTTGATAATTTAAACATTTTTAGTGGGGTTAAAAATGTTTACGTGTTTAGTCCACCGTATGTAAAATTCGTTAAACAGGGTTTTTTTTTTTGTATATTTTAAAAACTACTACAAACAAATTTTAAAATCATAGCACTGTGAAGGGTCTATCCGCGATCTTTCCATTAATAGTCCTCTCGGGGAATTTGCGGTCTTTAAAAATTATTTTATTATAAAGCTTTCTCCCAAAGAAGAAAACGTGAGCTTGGAAATTAAGTCTAGTTCATAAAGTCGAAGCTTTCAGGTTAGAAGGTGAGATAGGGTAGACTTCTAGTGGAGCAGTGATTACTCAAATTTGAAGTGAGGCGCAGATATTTAGAAACAGATAATTGTTTTATTTAAATTTACGATCTGCCACTTAAAATTAAATCTAGATTACGTAGCGAAGTAGTCAGATCGATAGAATTGACGCAAGAGTTCTAAGTATTTAAAGTCTTCTCATATCTCGTTGATTGTTCTTTATATTTAATAATGGGGTGAACCTCTCTTATCTTTGGTTGATCGAATGTGTGTTGTCGTTTGTACTGTGAATAAATTGAGTTATTTTGAATAAATCTAGTCTTGCTTCCATTTTTCACTCACCCTTAGACGCGTCGGCAATACCTTACAAGCCATAATATCATGGTCATTTAAAAAAGTAATTACACTTTTTGAAATGTTAATATGTATTAATTTTATATATTTTACCCATTAAAAAAAAATTAACAAGGAAAACAAGAACAAGAAAACACATTGTCAAGAAGTACATGATATTTTAAGCTTAAAAAAACTTAATATTAAAACAAATAAATTTTTAAACAACATTTTCCAATGTTAAGCCTACGAGCAATTTTAAACGTATACTATTTTATAACCAGTAATTTTAAGCTTGCATTACGACATGTGTTCTGAATTTTAATTGCTGACCAAATCTGTAAAAGTTTATTTAAGATTTTTGTGAAAATTGTGGTCACATATTTCATTGTTCTAGGTGAGTTAGGCAATCTTGTAATAGCTTTTTCGGCCCAATATCATTGATCCCCATAAAATGTGTGTGCAAAAAAAAAAGAGAGAGAGCATAATTTAAAAATGTCCTAAAATATTATAAAAATAGGGAGAAAAAAATTCGAATTAAAAGCAACAAAGTTCGTTAAACAGAAAATGTAATTAGCTATTTAGAAATTATTTTACAAAGTAAATATATACATATAAATATATATATATAATTAAAATGTTCTTGGTTTAAAGAGAAAGTTCGAAAAATAGAGAAATTAGTAAAATAGAAGTTCGACTGTGTATTTAAATCAGCGCTTCGAACCACGAAATTTGTTTCCTTCCAATTCAACTAAAATTATATCTATATCTGTTCATTTCTGGTTTTCATTAAGACCAAAATAACGGATTTTGCTCGGTTCAGTTCTGGTTATAAGCTGTGATTTAAATAGAGCGCCAGTTACAAGAAGAGGTAGGAACTTGTAAAGAATGGGGGGATGGATACCACCTTGGTGACCTTGTAAAGGTTAGCGGGAGGGACTGGTCCACTCACAAATCGGGGTGTGTCATTTGCAATCATTGAGTGCTGTAGTCGAGGCACTGCTGTTCGAATCTCAGATAAGATTAGGTGTGTCATACTAAATATCACTTTTGAGTAATTTCAGTCGTTAGGAGGTTTGTTCTGAAAAAGGAGCAAAGCGTGCACAATTGATTTTAGGCCGTGTATATGGATTGAAACCTATTTCAGGTAAGTTATTAGTACTTTTTGATGAATCTTTATTAGTTTTCTGAAATTGTTCCTATTTTTTTTCTCGTATATTTGAATATTTAAAGATAAATACAAATCGCAGTCTCAATGCTCTTACATATATATTTCATGGTACTTTTATAAAGCAGCGCGATAAACAGCCAAATTTCTTCTACGGCTGGATAGTTTTCTAAGATAGTTTTGTTGAGCATTTTCGCATGCTAATTGACATAATGTTAATAATTGAATTCCTGTAAAGTATGAAATTAATAGGTGCTTAAAAAAAAACGTTCGTTTTTTGAGATAAATTAGAATTTTATGTGTTTTAGTTGTATATAATTTTTATATTCTCATCCTTAAGATATTAATTTGAATAAATTCAAATGTCATATATTATTTCTGTTGGTATTCTGCAAAATAATGTGAATTTCGAAAGATATGTCAGCTGGCTACATATGATGAACGTTATCCACGTATAAGCCGAGACTTACCAACGTATACCATCATTACTCAATCATGCACATTTATTTGTTTTGGGTTATATTTTGTACTATTATTTGTCAACATATGCTACATGCCGATTATTTCTAAAGGTCATGAGGGAGAGCTGTATTTGTGTAGGGTTCTCTCTATTATCCAGATTTGTGTAGGGACCCAGGGACTACATTTGAGTAAGGGCTCGGAGCCTTAAGAATTGTTTAGACGTCCATGTATATATTATTTGTTCAATTGCAGCAAGTTGACCATTATTCATACAATGTTGTGATTAACGTTAAATTCTCTAGTCGATTAAGGTATGTGCATAGTTGTTTTTTGACGATATTGACAAAAGTCAAAGTAATCCGCAAAATACATGATCAAAACTCCGAATGTGGGCCTTCTTTCGATGATTATTCTAAATTTTAGGTAGTCCATAGGAGAACACATTAGTGGTTTTTGGGGGTTCTCACCAACCCTCTCGTGGACTAACAGATTTTTAATTTTCAGTACAGTTATTACCCATTGTCGATTTTATTTTGTGTATTTTAGAACAACTCCCATCCTCCATACCTGAGATCTGAGTGCATTGCTAAAGAAGTGTGTGATCTCTGTCTTATTTGTAAGGTTAAGGAACAAAAGTTGATTCTTACAAGACTTAAAAAAAATGCAAATTTTTTATGATTAAAATTTCCGAAAATGAATTTTTTTTATACACACACTGGCGAGGACAAAAAATTTGTAGACATCGAATTTTACTTTCATGGCATATTTAAAAGTAATTATGTGGAAAATGAACTCAACGGCATCTGAGTGTAGACATTGCAGTAAGAATAATATATAGTTATCATATGTATTCAAATTAAGCCACATTTTACACATGAACCTGTTTTTGTGCTGTCTTTTTTTTTACGCAATTTTATTTTTTGTGGGTCCCTTTTTTTTCGGGATTAATTTTAATTTGTAACTGTGTTTTTCTATCATTCTACCAGTGGCAGCGGAGAATGTTAGGGACTTCTTGGAAAGTCAGGTTCTGCTTTTAATATTTTATAAATTGGGTAAATACGTACTTGAAGTTAGTCAGGGTTGGGGGCTGTACGCTATGCCACAGCAATTTACATATATACACTTCAAGACTCCCGTTTATTTTTCTTTTTCTTTTTAATTTCCCGGTTTTCCCCCCTTTTGAAGGAAACTTTTTAAATAACTGCGGTATTATCCATAATTTGATACATTATTAAGACGGAAAATAACAGGATTTTTTGAGAAAGGGGGTAAAATATATTCAAGGATCCAGCTTTCCAACAAACTGGAAAAGCATTTTCTTAAAATAGATACGAATTCCGAAAGGAGTGGGAAATTTGAAAAAAATTTGATCATGCATGTATGGTTGTCGTGATATTTACAAGCAAATGACCAACCGACGTTCGTCGCAATAACTTATCTCTCACTTTATGGTGCTAAAAAATAATTTAATTGAAAACGTATCTTCAAGGGGAGAAAGCTATTTTGTGTGAATTTATTCATTTCAGGTAGATGAGTGATTTGGATTTGCGATGAGTAGCCGTGAATTATTTACGTGAATTTTGAAAAACCCCTTCGTTTTGTCGCAAAAAAAGACGAAATTTGGAATTTTGATTAAATCCCCAGGAAAAATCAATTCACTTGAGATGTTTAAATAGCATCTCTTCAAGGGCATTTTCCCGATGAAAGTGGGTTTTTCAAATCCCCGAACTGTTTCAAAGAAATGTTGAAATGAACTAGTAGGATTAGCTGGCAAAATGCTGCCTAAAGGGGGGAGCCTACTTGTTTTCTCCCT